>SNQJ01S0003460.1:276190-296293 GCA_010110895.2 Picea sitchensis
ATATAGTGCGCAACTACCTTTGAAACAAAAGACTTCCCTGGGTTGATAATTTATGTTTCACTTGGTTGTTTGAAATTAACTAAGCAATTATAGTGACCAACACCAACAGAGTTGTCTCCCCCACATTTTCCAGGGTGAATCCCTAGAGCTTCCAGTTACAAGGCAGACAGGAACCAAAAGTGCAAAGGACTCGAGTCCTAGCAGGGAGAAGGATGAAGGGAAAATCAGGGAGGCTGGAACCTAAGGGCTATTATCCGAAGTCCCCCAGAAGCAGGAAGGAAACCCCGAAAAGGGCGCGCCAAATGAGTTGGCTACAGAAGTCACCCCAAAATAAACATCCAAGCAAATCAGTAGTCTGATTGCTATTGTCACACCCTTGCAGTTCACAAAGGGGAATCCTGCCGAGGGATGGATTTTCAATGAAGAATTGATGCCTATTTATGTAGAGGAGATGCCTCCCAATGAATTTTTCTTTGAAAAGAAAAGAAAGGTCGTGGTAAGTCAAGGATTTTATCAAAAAGAGGGCACAGTAGCTAAAAAATTTAAAATCATGACAGATGGGAAGGTTGTGAAAGAGGACCAAATTGTAGAGGAGATAGTCGGGACACTAGGGGCTTATGCTACAGCAAATAAGTACTCAATTGGGACTTTGATGATCCAGTTGAAATGAAAGAACCTCCTTATCAATAAATTGGAAGCTAAGGTAGCTACTGCTGAAGCGAATGTCAGAGACGAGGTGAGCATGAGCCTTGAGGAAGATTGAACAACTGACCTGCATGAAATCGAGAAGCTCAGGTCCAACCTAGAGCAGGTGCGCTAGTTGGCACAAACTAGCCAAACACAGGTAAGCCAGCAGGGGAAGCAGATTATAGAGTTGCAGTCGAAATTGAAGGTGGCCAAGAAACAAGTTGTAGACATAAAAATGTTCAGATTGCAGGCCATCGAAATCCGACAGAAGGTACTTACTGCTCAATAAAACTTGCTGGCAAAGGTGAGAACCATTCAAAACCATTTTCAGACGATAGAGCAGATGTTAGAGAACATTTATTCGAGAGAGAGAGAAGTTGGGGAAACACGTGTTTCTTTCCAAGACGTTGTTATAGCTACAGTGAGGATAGAGATGGTCAACACCTCAAAATTATCCATCGCAGAACAAACCAGATGTAATATCCTACTGAAGGTCTAGGAGCAGAACATATCGAAAAGCAGGGGGAGAGCTAACGAAGTAAAGAATTTCTTTGAGGAAACATTCTCTTTAATAAGTAAAGGTTTGCTAGACCTTGATAAGGAGAGCAGTGATGGGACACTGGGAAAAATCAATATAGATAAACATTTGTTGGATATCAAAGAAAACATGGAGGAACAACAAGTGGAGATATCCCAGATCAGCCAGGTTGATATGACCCAAATGGACAAGTGGCTAGTACAACCAAATTTAGAATTATGCTCCATCATCACAAAGGACCGACAAGTGGGAAAGAGTTTACCACAGTTGGTGAAGCATTGTTACACTCTTGAAGCGAGAGACCAAGCAGAGCCTTCCAAGTTGATAGCCCAGTTGGTGGAGAGGTGCATCACTTGCCACGAGCAGGAGAAAGGGCAGGCTTCTGGTGTCAAATAATGACAGATGTTTGTTTGTTCTATTTTTAGAACCCAAAGAGTAAAGAAAGGAAGGTGCTCTGCCCGTAGGAAGGAGGACAAAGACAAAGAAGTGAAACACATAAATTTCCCATTTTGTAACCGAAAACTTCTGGAATGATTGAGATTCTAGTGTTTAGAAGTTTGTATAAATATGCATTTTGAAGTGAGAACGAAGGCTAGACCTTTCTTGGCCAATTATAATAGAGACTTTCTCCCTTTTGGAAATTAATACAAAGCAATCTGAAGATTCTTGATTCCGTGAAGAGTGAGTTATGAGTTTTTTTTTCTCTGTTATCTTATATTAAGTTTCATTTCACATATATATTTATGATGAATTCTTAGCTACAATTTAGTGCAACTTCTACTATGGTGACCAACTTTTAGTCATTTAATCGCTTGCAGTTTTTCCTCTGTATCGGCTATCATAAGGTACAAGACCTGTGAACGTTTTAGATCTCTATATTTTATGCTTCGTCAAATTACTTCTTGCCTTTTTCTTCTTCTGTCTACAGGGAGAGATTCTCCCTTGATAAGAGCCTCGCATGGTCGAATGCTTAATGTTTTCTCACATTTCATACATGATTCTTTAAAAATCTAACTCAGTTACAGGAGAAGGCCTTTGGTTTGTGTTCTATCTTTAACATCAGATTTCGAAAGTTCTCTTTTATACGGTTAAATAAAAAATTGATGTGGCATTTTAAACCTCGAACTTTCTTTTCATTTTTTGTTCCTCCATGACTTTGCCCTTTGCAAGACAACCCAACATTGAACCCAGCCTATCGGATCAAACCAGCATTGCTTTGAACCTATTTGACACCATACTTAAAACCTCCATCACCCGGGTCGAACTCAAACGTTCCTGGGCCACAATTGAACGAGATATCAACATCCAGGAATGATTGGAAGCGAGACAAAGACAACTTAGAAATCAGCCTTATCTTCCCTTTTCTCGAGGGTTGACTTTTCCCCTTTTTTATCTTCTACTCACTTTTGGATTCCTAGACCCTGTACTTTTTAGCCTTAAGTACAGACTCTAGAACAACAAGAGGTACCTATAGTGTTGATCACTCCAAGTTGTACAAGATTGTCTTGCTCTCTAATCAAAGCATCACAAAAGGACTCAAGAGTGGGTTTTTGATAAGCTATCCCTAGAGCCTCTTTCATGGCATAAAAGGTAAATACAAATAAATAATATGCACTACCTAGCTTAGAATTAATAAGATAGATGCAATGCTCTTCATCCATCTTTATCTTACATTCTTCACATAAAATTTTGAGTGTTTTAAACTTAGATAGATAGTCTTCAATGCAATAAAAATCACTTGGACTTAAAGTCAATACTTGATTTTCTAACTGTTTTTCTCAAATAATATTGTGTTTACCAAAAACAGATTCAATCTTTTCCCAAGCTTCATCAGGTTTATCAATTTGTTGAAGGTGGGACCTTAAATCAGGAGAGATGGGCATTCTGATTAGTCCACGTGCTTTGTCATTCATATTATCCCATTTGACTTTCTTATCAACATCAGTAGGTTATGTTTCATTTCCCAAGGTAATCTGGTACAAGCCTTTACTTCTTAATAAATTCTGCATATGGGATTTCCATTGGAAGTAGTTGGTGTTGGTAAACAAAATATTACTTGAAGAAGTCATAATAAATATGTAGATAATATGGATTTAAAAATTTAAACTAATGATTTGGATGGAAATATCTCGAAAAATTAGGCGGTTTTAAAAACACCGGCACTGAAAATGGACTTCGGATGTGAAAGTTATGCCCTTTTAAAAAAAGGCATAAACCATAACCAAAGGAACATGTGATGGTGTAAGTTGTTTTATGAAGTGACCCGCGTTTATAAAAATAAGTGGGGATCATTTTTACAATGAAGTTACTTTATAAAAGAAAAGTTGCATGCAAAATAAATAAATCTAAAATAAAATATTAAAGCTACTTATAGTGATTCACTTTTATACTTGAAGTGAAATACATTTTACAATGGAGCATGAACTTTTTCAAAATAGGTAACAAAAAGAGAGACTTGAACTCAAGACCTCTTACTTAATAAGGAAAATTTTAACCAAGTGGGATAGAAAAACATATTGTATTTTTTAACAAGAGGATTAGGGTTGTTTTTTTTGTTGTTGTTGGAGAGCGTGCTAAAAAAAACTATTTTCACACAAGAAAAAAATTTCGCTTATCGATGACAACAAGGGTCAGATCTCGGTTAGCTTACCCGGAAAATGCACCTTTTCCTATCTGTTTCTGATTTTCTGAGATCATATAGGGCGCGAGACAAAAAAAAATATGAAAATCTAAAAGAGTGGCAACTTGGAAACACACAATATAAAATCAAAATAATACTCTGCACAAAATTTTAAAAGGGTGTATTCAGGCTTTAAAGTTATGGGTTGGCATCACTATGTACGATATCTCTAGACTAATAAAGAAAAAACAATTTCAATTCCATGGAATACTTACATGGGACAATTCATGATGCCCTAGGGATAACACATTTTTTGTCGTATGTAACATACTATTGCACTCTAATAGTATAAAATTTTATGAAAATAGAATGCACGTTTCTAAAATATTAATTCCTTGTTATATTACTAATATTGCAATTAATCCATATATTGTATATCTTCAAACAAAGGGTAAATTTTCATATCTAGTTTGTGGTCATAGGATGAAATCTCGTCATTCAAGAAGTTTAGGAAAGGAGGTGTTTTATGAGTATAGGAACTTCCTCCCTAAGAACCATAGGTATTGAACTACCGAAAAACATGTTTTCAATAGGAAAGAAGAGACTACAATAAAACCACAAAGAATGTCACATCACCTATGGAAGTTTGAAAATAATAGAAATCATCAAGGTAATCAATTCGACTATGTATCACATGAAATGTTTTACAAGTTTTATTTGTATTGAATTTTGTTTAATGTATCTAAAAATTGTTGTTGTAATTTCATTTATATTTTATAAAGGTCATCAAGGCATTGATGGGCATCCATGAAAAATAAAAAATTACCCCATACAATTTAGTAGGATTCCCTACTATGAGCACCTACAAATAAGACCTACAAATAGCTCATTTGTTTGATAAAATGCATATCAAGAAGAATGTAACAAAAATCTTGTGGAGAATATTAGATGGAAGGAGTGAGAAAGAAAAAATTGTCAAAATTTGTACTGACATTTAGGAAGCCAATCATGCAATGAAATTTTTTATTTATTCAAATAGAAATGGACACCAAAATATTCGTCCATGGTTATTTAAAATGAAATAAAGAAATGTTGTAAAATACGTCATTCAGAAAATTAATTTTCCCATGGGATTTTCTTCAAACATAAAGAATATCTTAATGAAGAAAGGTGGATTTAGTGGGGTATGTTGTAACCCTTGAGATGTTTCTGGCTAGGAACTATGCCAAGGAATCCATAAGATTTGATTGATTATTTTTTAAGTGAATCTGTCCTAAAACAAGTATTTTTGTTGCTAATTTAGGCATGTATCTTAAGTCTTTGAATATTTAAAGAATTAAGATTAGAAGGAAAATCATTGTATGTTCCAGACAATTAATACTTTAGAATATGAAAGAAAAATTTAGAGAAAAAAAATGAAAATGAAAATAATCTATCTTATGATAAACATTGTTTTGTGTAGGTAAATATTGTATTACCTCCGAAATTCAAAGCCATATACATTCACGGAGCATGTTGTCTGGTTTGCCAAAAAATGGAAACTAGTACGAGAACTAGGCTCCTAAAAAGAGTTTCATAACCATAGTACTGAAAATCTATTAACATAAACTAAGTACTAAAAATCTATTAACATAAACAAAGTACTAAAAATATAGTATTCCACAGTTGGAGACTATGTTGTCTTTACAATTAGTAAAAAGAAGAGGTAGAGACTATGAAACACTAGAAGCACCTCAATTTGTTGCATTTTCCATAGAACTAGGTAGAGCCGGAGAAAAAGTGAAAGGTTGGCCACAAGTAGGGAATCTTCTCTTTTCATGATCTTTTGAGAGATCAACAAAGAACATATCCAAACATCGATGAATAATTTCTTGACGATGCAGTTGGTTAGCCTTGATTCTTCTCATTTTAAATATAAGTTTCAAATTCTCTATGAAGAAGTTGTGTTGCATGGGAGAATTCAACCTTGCATCCTCATCTTTGACATTCCTAGTGTTAGTCGCGTTTCTGACTAGAGTGATTTATTCAAAGATAGGGAAGCTTCTATAATACTCTTGAAGCAGAGTCTGAGGAGAAACCACCATTGCATGTTGGGTTTGATGGGGAGAAACCATCGTGGGGGTGGAAATTGGTTGACTTTGAGTCAGACGGAATTCCTCCTCCAAATAGAAGGGACCAGTGTCAAAGAGATCCCAATTATGGGCCAAAGAAGGAGACATAGTTGTGGAAGGGGATGCGATATCTTGCTAAGAAGGGGCTTGAGAGGGAGAAACAGGGTTGCAGGGATAGTGTGCCTGACTAGGAAGTCATAGTAGGTCGAGCCTCTATTTGATTTTCCTCTTTCTCTAGGAATTATGAAAACCACTAGGAGGAGGAGGTTACCAGGGAAATGTAACCCCCCAATAACAACCTGCACAGGAATGGAGAAGGGATTTACAAGAAGGATAATTGTACCATAGTTTCCACCATCCCATGTTAATACCCACGGGTGTGACTTGAATGAAACCTTCGAGTTGGTACCTACACTAATGCTCTCCGTCTCCATTCTGATTTTACATAATAACTTCCACCTCCGAGAAGGACCTTTGACCATCACTTGAACAATTAAGAACTGCATTTGGAGAATGTAGTGGGTTAGGGTGGAAACAACTTGGTTCACCCATTCTTGTTGCATTCTCTCCAGGTGGCACCCCATCCAGGGTATCTTATGATAAATATTACTTAACTTTCAGCAAGAAGAAATGATGTTTTATTATGTATCTTAAACTCGAATATAGTTTAAACAAAAATAATACTTCTTTTTAATTCAAAAAAGGAATAATAAAATGTAACCACATGTCTTGTTTATACTTACATTATATTTGAAGAAATATGAAACTTTTAATGATACCTTTGTAAGGTTATGATAGTAGTTTTTATACTAAGTCATCACAATCATGGCAGCATTTAAGAAGAATATAAGAGCATGGAAATAACATAAGGAGAGAAACATCACATGATCTGAAACATAAAAGTTTGAGTCTTCAAAACTTAAAGAATTTTTTTTAAAGCTCAAGATTGGGCCAAAAATATCCTTTTACATTGAGTCCTTATGAACATTTATACAAGTTAGGTTGAAACCAAAAATGGTTATTCAATCCTATTTCTTAGAATATTGAGATATAGAAAAATCTGACTCCTTGATAATAGGACAACTAGAGGAGTCAAATCGTAATTTTCTTCATCTTCTTTGGTGATTCATCCTACCAATAGATGGAGGAGGATATTCCAAGACGCATCTGAAGGATAACTAATGATTTAATTTTCCTAAATGCAATGTCCAACTTAGTGTGTCTTTCGTATGTAGGGATATGTGAAAATAAGTTCTTTGTATGCCATAAAAGATAGAATTCATCTATGAGTAGGTCAATAGTGGTTTGACCTCTAATAGTATTGGCCATACTTTGAAACTTATCATCTTTTTCCCTGACAAGAAACAACAGTTTTCTATAGTTTTCATATTACAATAACTTGCCATATTTATCTCAAGCTGAAGGTAACCCTATCTTCACAAAATTCTCAAATTTGTTGGAAAAATATTCCACATTTCTTTTCAATGCTATGCATTCATTTTGAGCTTGTTGTATTAGATTCCTCATTGTGAAAAAAAAATCAGTTTCCATCACCATTGTTATTATATCATTAACACATTTTCTTGACAATGTTTCTCTAGATTTGGAATTTAGGAACTTTATGATTTGAGTGGAAACTTGGGGTCTGATTCCTAATTCATGAAATGATTTCTAGATTACATCATCTGCTTCATCTATAAACAATATTTCATCATCTATTATTTTTAAATAATCCCAAATCTTGGCTACTTCACTAATAATTTCATCTCAGATAATACATTTGACTCCTATCAAATACAGTTTACCTGAAAATTTAGTCTTCATCTATTCCATATTAGTTAACATCTTAGCCTTCAATTTATGATATTCCGCAATAACGTTTTCTTTGTCTTTGATTTCCTCTTTCTTCTCTGAGATCGTTTTCTTTAAGCTTTCAATTTTGACACCTTTCAGGGCCAGGTCTATTAATTCCCTTAATATTACAACTATTAGATCTGATGTCTTTGCTTCTTGAATAGAAGAATATCCTCATTTTAAACTTTCAATATGTTTTTCATACATTTCCATGTACTCTCCCATCTCAACCATTTTCTTCACAAGTTGATATTTTTCTTCTTGGATTTCATGTAGTTCTAGGGTTTGTACATGGTCAATTCCTGGGATTTTAAGATTTTGATTCAAAACTTGAATTTCTTTATCCTTTGTTTTTATCATTGCTTTAATGGATGCCTCATATTTTGGATTATCTCTGAGTTCTATTCTCCATTGTTCTATCTCCTCCACTCTTATATGTCTGGTCCTAGTAGCCAACTTTTCATTCTTTAACCGAGTCTTGAGCTTATCATTTATAACTTATATTTTCTTGATTCCAAGATTATATATCATGGCATCATTGTTGATCATTTCTATATTTTTTCTATGCAATTCAAATTTATCCAAAGGATTAACAACATTTAGATCAATGGAGATGTTTGTTACTTTGTTTTTTCCTTTGGCTCCATGAAGGCTATATTCAACCTCCCTTTCTCATAATATACAATTGATATCATTCTGGTCTGATATGCATCATGGTCATAGACTTTAGGAATCATACTCTTCTTGATGCTTTCACCTTCCTTTATAATTTCCATGAAATGTTGAACTTGGTCTAATTTCTTTGATTGGTCAATAGTCCCTAAATCTGTTTCACTTTGAATTTCCACACTTTTGAGATTTTCAGAAGATGTTACCTCTACAATCACAGCACGACCCTTTTTCTTTGACATTATTTCTTCTGGAAATTCTGGATCTTCATCTTCTTCAAGTACTTATGATTTCTTCTTTTTGGTTGATCTGTCTTCCCCTGTTTCTAAATTATTTGAGGTAGAATTTGAATTTTTCCCTTTGTATTTATTCTCAAACTGTGGCGTTTGTGTGATTGGATACTTCAATGACTCATAAAATGTTTTACCATGGATCTATAGATTGCTCTGCACATCTTTCCAACTATCTTGATTTTCCAATAGCTCAAGTTGCTCTTTTTGTTGATGTTGATAAGGACTCTTCCCATGTGAGATTATTTTTGATGAAAGTATTCCATACGGGTCATAATTCCATGGTTCTCCTTGTTGTAATCCCAGAGTTGAAAGTGTGTTTGTTGTCACCTACAGGGATAATATGGTATTGACATTAAAAAAAAAACTTATCTCCTTCTTGAGTTTGAAAGTTAACTTATATTTATTTGGTACAAAGTGAATTTCATTTGAGTTTAATTTTTTCCTAACATATTCAAGAGAAAACATTCTAGGAGTCATGAAAACAGGTAAGCAAAAATGAGAAAGATGAAAACCATAAACCCTGATTTCAGTATAATGTTCAAAGATATACCAGTCTCCCACTCTTTTGTCTGGGATTAAATACAATAGTTTTTTCACTAAGGAAAAATTCTAGGGGGAGATTAATTATGTATGATTTGGTAGGATTTAGACATAAACATGTCAACATACTGAGGAAATTCAACATTCAAAGGCTTCTTCATGATCACAGAAGTCTAGTAAATAAATAAAGTTGGGCTACCAAGATCATATTCAACCTTTAGCCCTAGATGCATAAAATGGAAGGCTTGTGTAAACAAAAAAAGGTGAACCAGGTAAGACTAGTATCTAAAGATTTTGAGAGATTCAAATTTAGAAAGTTGGTAGTGGATTTGATCTGCTAAGAACTAGGCATAATTAAATTTAGTGATGGTTTTGGTTGAAATTGGGCATATTGAAACCATGATCCCTAACACAAATTCATCAACTATCAAATCATCATTTTTTCCTAATATCATAGAAATCATAGAAACAATTTTCTAAGAAGTCTCGAGAAAGAGATTTGATTGAATGACAACATTATCACTCAGAATATCAATATTTGTACAGATGTGTTATTGTAAAATTGTAACCCTTTCATCTAGTTCCAATTCTTTGGAACATTTGGCTGCTACTCATTTGTTTAGTGGTTCAATGTCGGGATTCAATGGCCATCTCATCATCTTGTTAATAGTATGAGCAGTTAATTCAATGAGAACAAACCCATCTGTGGAAATTATGGCTCTCTTGGATGGGACGTAATTCTCAGTGCACCAAACTACAAACCCCAAGAAATGATATACCTCAGGTACTAAAAATTTTGCAATGTCACATTCCCATGCATAATAATGGTCAACCAAATACTTAAAACCCTAGTTTTCCTACTGGTATAACTCAGAGGGATCAAAAGACAAGACATGATAAAAACCATCCTTATCTTTGTCTACAAGATCTTCCTCTACAACTTTTATATCTTTCTTAATTTCGTTAGGTTGAGATGACTGCATTTTAGTAATGACAACAAAAAGGATAAAAAGGATTAGGTATCGTACTAGAGTTATGAAGGAAAATTTTGCAGGAACTCTCAATCAGGTGTTCGTACTCTTTACAAACTCAAAATAAACCAACTATTTAACCTTTACCCCCTTTTACATCTGAAATGTATACATGTCATTTTATAATTGGCAAAAAAGTAATTTAAAAATAAAATTATAAACCTTTTACCTTTTCCATAAGTTGATGTCAAGATAGACATGTGTTGGCCCCATGTCAATTGTGGGGGCTCGGGTGTGGTTAGGATAACCACATACCCCTTGGGCCACAATCGATGGATGGGTTCCATGTCAAAAGTAATTTAACTTCATCTAGTGTCCCCACCACCTTTATGTTAAATGTTAAATATGATTTAGGTCTTCTTAAATTTGACTTATTCTTCCTTATTCCTAGGCCTTATTGATATTTTCCTTTATGACATGGAATTCTATTATTCTACATACGTGAAGGGTTAGGGAGGTTAGGTCCCTAAAATTCCCTCCCCCTTGAAGAACAACCTTTCCCTCAAGGCTTAAGATAAGGAAATTGTTGTAGAATGGTGGTCGGCTCCCAGTTGGCATCTTTTGGAGTTGTATCTTTCCATTGGACTAACACTTCCTTGATGGTGCACTAATGGAGACAGTACTCTCATTGGTCTAAGAATTTCTGTGGCTACAGCTAGATGGAACCTTCTTCATCCAAATCAGGGAGTTTGGTTTTAGTTTGGGACTTAGTTCCAATCACCTTCTTTAAGCACAAGACATGAAAAATAAGATGGAGCTTAGATTGAATGGGTAGATCTAAATGATAGGCCACCAATCCCACTTGAATTGTATAAGGACCATAAAATTTGGGAGAAAGTTTTTGATAGTATTTAGTGTTTAGTGAAGTTTTCTTATAAGGTTGTAATCGAAGAAACACCTAGTCCCCTTCAGCAAATTGGCATTCAGAACGACCTTGATCTGCTTGTTTATTCATGTGATTCTTAGCCATGAACAAGTTGTATTTTAGGGCACGAAGAATATCCTCTCGAAATGTAAGAGTTTTGTCAACCTCTTGAACCTTCAAAACCATGGGCATATATGAGAGAATTGATGGTGGATTTTGGCCATATAGTTCTTCAAAAGGAGTCATATGAGTAGTTGTATGGTAATATGTGTTGTACCACCATTCCACTAGGGGTAACCACTGAGCCCACCAATGTTTCCTCTCAGATGAAAAACACCTCAAATATGTTTCCAAACACTTATTGACAAATTCAATCTGGCCATCCTTCTGGGGGTGATGGGCAGTCCTGAGATGCAATTGGGTTCCATGTAGCTTGAAAAATTCTTGCCAAAAATTGTTGGTGAAAGTGGGATCTCTATCATAGAAAATAGAATTAGGCATGCCATGAAGCTTGAAGATATTATCCATGGATTTTTTAGCCACTGTGGATGTGGTGAATGGGTTTTGAAGAGAAAAAAAATGAGAATATTTGGAGAGACTATCAACAACCACCATGATGACTGACTTATTTTCCGATTTAGGTAAGCCCACGATGAAATCCATAGAAATATATTTCCAAATAGAACAGGGTATCGGAAGTGGTTGGAGTGTGCCCAAAGATTTGAAAATTTATCTCTTGTTGCATTGACGAACCTCACTTTCAGCCACAAAGGTGTGTACATCCTGTTTCGTACCATCCTAGAAAAAAGAACGTTTGACCCATTCATAGGTTTTGGTAAACCCTGAATTCCCAGTTGTGGGTGAAGCATGAAGTTGAGAAATAATTGTGGATTTAAGTTGTGATTTATTACATAAATACAAATAGACTTTTTAGTGAATCTCATCATTGTGCCAAGAGTACCCTAGAGAAACTAGATACTTTTGTTGCAATTGGTGGATCATGCTAGAAATTTTGGGGTCTTGCAGCCATTCCTAATGAATAGCTTGGAGCTAATCTCGTACAATGAAGGAGAGGGAGAAAAGGGACATGTATTTTTCATATTTCCAGGAAAGAGTGTCGACCACTACATTTTCCTTGCCCTTCTTGTAAATGATCTCATAATCCTAGCCAAATAGATTGGTCACCCATTTTTGTTTCTATGATGATGAAATTCATTGTTCCAGAAGATACTTGAGACTCTAATGATCAATTTTGATTTGGAAGCGTTGTCTCAATAGATAAGGACGCCAGAGATCCATTGCATGCAGAATAACTAACATTTCCTTTTCATAAATGGATTGGCCCAAATGTTGCTCTGAAAGTTGTTTTCTAGTGAAGGCTATAGGGATACCATCTTGCACGAGGACGACCCCAATTCCTTTCCCAAAAGCATCACATTCCAATACAAATGTCTTTGTAAAGTCTAAAAGTGCTAGGATAGGGGTCGAGCACATAACATATTTTAATGCTTGGAAGGCATAATCTGCAGCTGGAGTCCAAGTGAAAGCATTCTTTTTAAGGAGATAAGTGAGAGTATCTACAATTTTTCCATAATTCCAAAAAAAGTTCCTATAATAGCCTGTTAAACCCAGAAAACCATGCAATCTCTTAAGATTTTTAAGGTGAGGCCAAACCTGCATAGCTTCAATTTTCATAGAATCCACTCGGACACCATCCTTGCCAAAAATATGACCCAGGTATTCCACTTCTGAGGCACCAAAGGCACATTTAGGTTGTTTGAGGAAAAGTTGGTGCTCAAAGAGTATATGGGGAACTTGATTCACATGGGAGAGATGTGATGTCCAAGTTTACTATAGATGAGAATATCATAAAAGAAAAATAAGAAAAAATGATAGAGAAAAGGATGAAAGCAATGATTTATAAGACTTTGGAAAGTGGAGGCAGCATTACATAAGCCGAAAGGTATTACCAAAAACTCATAGTCACCCTCATGAGTTCGAAATGCAGTCTTGGGAATGTCTTCTTCTTTCATATGGATCTGGTGGTAGCCAAAATGTAGATCCAGTTTGGTGAAGTACTAAGCACCACTCAATTCATACAAGAGGTCATCAATGAAAGGAATGGGGAATTTGTCTTTGATTGTTAGTTTGTTGAGGGCGCAAAAATTAGGACACATGTGCCAAGTACCTTATTTCTTGAGTAATATGACCATAGGGGAATAATAGGGGATGGTATTGGGATGAATAACACCCACTTCTAGCAATTCATGAACAATTTTTTCAATTTAAATCTTCTGGTAAAAGGGATGATGATGAGGGATAACATTGGGAGGAAGACTAGGTGGCATGAGAGGGATCAAATGATCATGGACTTCATGAGAAGGGGGGAGTTCTTTGGGAGTGGTAAAAACAACTTGGTGGTGGGAGAAGGTATATTGGAGGTCAATATGGACATAAGGTGTCTCAAAATCATGAATGGAGTGGAGTTGGGAAATAATGCCAGAATGACCTTTTTTTAGGATCTTTTCCATGCGATGGGAATTGATGATCTCAGGAGAGCCTGTTGTGATGGATTGGAATTTATATTGTTGTCCCTCTTGTTGGAATTGCATGGTTAAGTCCTTAAAATACATGATAATGGGGCCAAGAGTGTGTAACCATTTGACACTGAGAACAATGTCACAAACCACCCATGTCTATAACAAAAATATGGGATTTCAGGTGATATTGACCAATTTGGAGTTGCACATTTTCACATCATCCCCCACATTTCATGGAACCTCCATTGGAAATCATGATTTGAAAAATTATTGATGGCACAAATGTAGAAATTAACTTCTTGGGAAATGTGGTGATGGATAAAATTATGGGTGCTACCATTGTCCACAAGGATGATGACTTTCCTGTTTTTAATGTAGTAACCAATTAATTTGATAGTTTAGGAAGAAGAGAATAAAGTGAGGAAATTAAGTCAAATCATCGGGTCAAATTTAGGTGGAACAGAGGGTGGGGTCAGATTAGATGGCGATGGTAGTTCCTCCACAGGTGGAACTACAACCTCATCTTCAGAAATATCCTCAGTCACAGCCATCAAAATATTTTGTTCCTTACACATGTACCCTAGAAAATATGTGTTATCACAATTATAACAAAGACCCTTGAGTTGACGTTCAGTGATTTAATCCCTAGTTAAATTATGGATCTTGAGGGGAGTTGTAGGAGGTGCATAATGATTGATTTTAGTGCAAGGAGGAAAGGAGGGTTTACATATCTGGGAGGATACAATCTATTGTGCTTCCTTGTCTGGTTGAGTGGCTTCCAACCAAGTCTAGGGGCATGCCATGAGAACATGGGAACATATTTCATCTTTTAGGTCACTGATAAAGCATTCCATGAAGAAAGCATATGACATGCCCTCCATTATAAAATCTAAGCACTAAAATGTGGAAATAAATTCTCCCATTGTCCCAAACTACTTCAACTTGGTCAAATGGCCTAAATGGTAGGCGTCAGAGTCAAAGCAGTGATAAATCTATGCTACAAATTGTGTCCAAGCAACATACCCTTGGGGGGGATTTTTTCACCATTTCCATCATTCTGGATCTAGATGTAGGACACCATAACGAAGCTTCGCTAAATCATTAGTAATTCCATGAAAAGAGAAATAATGTTTGATTTGGGTGACCCATCCTGTGAGATCCGAGCCATCAAATTTTTTCACCTCAATTCTGGGAGGGTGAAGGTCTCGAGAAAAGTGGCTAGTATGAGGACCTTGGTAATGGGAAGATTCATGGTCATCCTAATAATATGGTTGTTCCAAAGAGGAAGGGTTTAGGGAACGACCCATGAAGTGGTCAAGGGTGGCTTTGAGGTATTTGAGGTCTTTGATGTGGGAACATTGGTCCTAGAGGGTTTGAATAGAGGAATTGATTGAGATAAGGTTGGAATTAATGTTCTTGATGTCTTACTTGTTTTGGAGGTTGTCAACAACCAATGTATTGATTTCTTGGGATCGGGTGTTCGCCATTTGGAAAAATGGGCAGGAAAATGGTATAGGGGGGACACATGGGGTTAGGAGGGGTGGATGGGACCACTAAGAAGAAGGGTGTCAAATGATAGGTACCACTGTTTTCATGGATCAAATTGGAATCCAATGGGATAGGGTAAAAATAAGGGTACTGGAAAAGGGTCATCTCTACAAAAAAAGAGTGTGTTAAAAATGATAGGTATCATTGGAATCAGGGTGAAGAGAGGAACCCAATGGGATAGGTCCCAAATAAGTGTGCCAGTGAGACCACTATACTCAGTTTTTTTTTTGTTTTTTATACTCCTGTGGAGTTATACTCCGATCTAAAGAATACAACAGTGTTGAAATACCCAAATTATTAATACGAAGAAATGTGTAGTAATTTTGCAACCATAATGCAGGGGGCACAGTTGCGCAGCAATAGATCTTGTCTGTTCTATTTTTGTTTCTGCTCCAAGGGTCATGGTATTCAAGGTTTCTACAAACAAGGGTTTTCCCTGTGCTATAGCTCTTTGATATATGTGTAGGGTCCAATAGTAGTACTCGACCCAATATCTCAGGGCACCAACTAAGGAGGCTAGACCATGCCCTTAGTTGTACTACTCGACTACCCAGGTACTAGAGAGTATCTTTCCGAGTTATGTTCTTGGTGGCACTATATAATTCAGGCGACCAATCGATTTATCTATAGAGGGATTTGGGATATCTAGGCCAATCCATATACATGTGTTATCTGATGCGCTATGACTTGAAGAGGTACCAATAGGGGTTACAAGGGTGGCCAATGGATGTGCACTTAAAAACCACTTGTATTTCATGTGTGTATGCTTCCCTGACCGTATATTTATGCGTTGAACAATAGATCTATGTAGATTTAAGATTCTATAATACGTCTCTACCCTAAAAAAAAAAATTAACCAATAATGTTTTGTCGAGGAAGGTGCTCTGATACCACTTGGAGTATTCTAGATATAAAATAGTATGCAAAACATAAATATTTTATCAAGTAATGGAAGAACAACAATAATATAACCAGAACAATACCAAAATAACACCAGAAAGAGCACCTTTATTAATGATACCAATGTTCACTTGACTCTTCAAGGGGGAAACCTCCAATAGAGTAGAGCTCTATTACAATAATCTCCAAGACAAAACTTCTCATATCCTCTACTCCTATTTATACTAAATCTACCTATCCAAAAGAACAATCTAGAGGAAGATTCTTCTTTAAGAGGAAGCTTCTATTAGGTCTTATTACATTTTGACTTATTATTTCTTATTGCTAGGGCTTATTACTATTTCCCTTTATTACATGGAATTATATTATTCTACCTATGTGAGGCATTAAGGAGGTTAGGTCCTGTTATTCCCACTTTTCAGGGATAACTAGGAGATCATGTCTCGAGGCCCACAGGTCCTAGACATGGAGTACCGAGAGAAGGATTGACCCGAGCATGACCCTGGAGGGCCCACCTTTTCTTCTTCCATCATCTTTATCTTGTCAGTATCAACATCATCCATCACCATCAGTTTGGTCCTGTATCAAAAGAGGTTCTTGTTTCATGAGGTAATTAGTCCAGGTATCATAGTATGTGTCACATTTGATCATTAAAAACTTTAAATGTATGCATCTGATTCATTTTATTTCTAACGACTACTTGGATCTTACATTTTTCCACTTGACCATGTTTTGGGGGATTGACAGGGTGCCCTAGTAAGCCTGTATTTGTAGGTTTTGGTTTTCCACTAGGGGATTTATGAAAAGCCATCATTTGCTCCCATCATAGCACCACCTTTTCATCTTACTTCCCACTCACTTATCCCTTTCCCCTTGTCCGAGCATTGGGTTGACCTATTTTTAGGAATGCACCTTACCTCATGGGAAGAAGGGGCTAAAGGCCTAGAAGGTAAAAGCAAGATGGTAAAAGATAAAAGCCTAAGTATAAAACCTTGAGATGCTTCGCCCATGGATCCCCAAAAAAGAAATAAAAGGCTTCTCAGCAAGAAACAAGAGGGACCCAGAAAAATAACAAAACAAGACCTAGCCAGAGGATAGGGGGTCTCATCATGAGCCAACCTATTAGGACCATGGGTACCTAGAAGTATGACATTGCCACCAACTAGTTACCATGCTAGGGCAATGACTCTTGGTTGCATGGCCAAGGGGAAGGGGGTCTCATCACGAGCAAGCCTTCTCATCTCTGTGAAAGTACTTATGGGTAACACTATCAGCTCTGGTCACCATTCCAAGGCAGTGTCCCCTGATTAGCTCTTGAATAAAAAAAGTAAAGAGAATAAAGGCAAGAATGGGCTTGGAAAAAATGCATCTGTGATAGGTACAACTCACCTTCTTCAAAGGCACCCACAGGTAACACTTTTGCATCCTTGGCCCTCACTGCACCCACATGCTTGGACATCCCCTGACCACATCACCCACTTGCATGGCTTGGATGAGGTCTTTTCAGGAACTTTCCTTTTGCTGTGGACACTATCCCAATAGGACGCCTTGTCTCTTTCTCCAGACTTGTATTGCAGGCTTGTGTAATGTCTTTGATCTATTGATTGATGTATTAGGGATTTTGTGCATATGTTTAATAATATTGATGATGAGATGTGATTGACATTGCTATGATCCCTATGACTGATGAGCCCATGGAGGGTGTATCCTTTGATGTACAATACCATGCTCGACGGATAGGTACCATTTGGACCAGTACACATGGGGAGATGATAAGTTTGGACCTCCATGGGGCTAAAAAACCCACCAGATGGATGTTGAGACCCCATCAAGGGGAAGAGATAGGATAGAGGTTGATTAGAGACTTTGCATCGAAGAAGAAGAGGATGTTCCACCAGAGGCTCCCCGACACAGCTGGACCTAAGGGGATAGACCCATTTTCAGTGGGACATTGACTCTATATGGAATAGGATGTCACTAGGAGGCTTATGACATCATCATGAGAGTGTTGGCAGATGGACAGGGCAGTTGGCATGTGTGGTAACTTGGAGGAGCCCAAAAGGGGCTAACGTCTTACTTCTAGAGGTTGGACTTGCCCTAATAGGGGCTAACGTTACCCTAGAAAGGGGTGACATCTTACCTTTTTTCTTTATTAGGGTTTTAGATTGAAAATTTAATGTAAAACAATATGATTTGATATTATGGCCTTGTTGGCTTTTTTACCTGACCTAAAATGTAAAATTAGGTCAAGGTTTTGTATAAATGAGGGATTTTGACTCTCATTTTTTCATCATCACTCATTCACTCCATAAAGAGCTCTGAAATTTGCACCCTATATTGGGTATTTGGCTGATTAAGTAAGGCACACTAGTTGAAGCAAGACATTTTTGGCATTCTATGGTGTTTCTCTTGAAGGAAAGTGTTACAACTAGGGTTTGCATGGTTATTTCTTGGTGAATTGTAAGTATTTTTCTGCAAAGTTTCTTGATTGAATGGTTGTAGTTTAATTTCTTTCATATGTTTATGAATGTTTATGAATCAAAACCCTAAGGGACAAGCACACAAGTAGGTCATTGTATCATGTCCCCTGATAGAGAAATCTTTAGCCATTGTTGAGGAAATAAAGAGCCTAGCCATAGCTACACTCTTATTTCCTCTTCCTCTTTGCTAGCGGCACTATCTTGAAGCCAAGAAGAGTGAGACGTCCCTGGCCTAGGCTTACTACACTAGCGATGTACTCTTTCTAGGGTTTTCCAAAAGGACTTGCTATAGCAACACCTTATCTCATCAAACCCTCTTGTTTTGGTTATATGCTCTATTCTTGAGATAGTCATTTTTCCATGAAGGAGGAGAGAGCACGAGGCCTTTTTGTAGCAACACCGGAGTGATCCTCTCTCCCCTAGGGTTTTGATTTTGAGGCCTTGACTTAGCAACACCTCAAAACTCTTCCCTCTAGTCCTTGAAATTTTCCATCCTTCAACTATTTTGTCCTTCACCTTTGACTGCATTAAAATCTAAGGCACTGATCTAGAGTCCTCCAACGTTGAAGTGAAATGTTGATCACAACACTCTCAAAACTCTTTGAATTTCAAACCCTAACTACTCTAATCCTAGTTTATGGCGTCATCATTGGTTATTTCATCTTTAAAGCAACAACGTTTTGTTTTAAAGAGGAATTGAATGATGGTTTAAGCATTAATTGAATAAGGTGTTGATTAGTTACATTGAATGCTACATTGTTCTAATATTTATTGGTGAAGTGTTATAACTTTCCATTGCTATTGATAAGCATTGACTTCGTCAACATTTATTGCCATATTGCTTATATATTTATCAGATAGTGTTATGAAGTACTAACCCATTGAATAGCTTGCACATATCAGTTTGTTGTTGCTTTGTTCCAGGCAAGTACACTTCTTTGGGGGTTTTGTTTCATTATTGACTTTTGCCTGGACTATCTATTTGGGTGGTGACTTGTGAAGGGGGAAACCTTATCTTAGTCTTATTAGCCTTTTGCCTCTTCAAAACCCCAGGTCATTGGGGATGTCTCCCCTGGGCCTAACCTCCTTAAAGAGAAAGAACCATCCCATCGTGGTGACATTGGGTGGGATTGGTTCCTGTTATGCCAGTTTGGCCTTCTATCTTATAGCCTTTATTCTAGCTACAAACTACACGATAACAGGTCCCTAACATTTTAATAATATAAAAACTATATAATAACGAAATTACAAAACTTAAATGAAATTTAAACTATATAACGAAGGCTTGTAATAAATTTTTGTTTTATTAAAATAGAATAAAATTATTCTAAAAGTAAAAATCCTATGAAAAAAAGATTTCATTGTATTTATTCAAATTAAACTAATTTTCCTTATAGTTTTATTATTATTATTATTATTATTATTAT
>SNQJ01S0003461.1:43922-65124 GCA_010110895.2 Picea sitchensis
CCTGGGTGGGAAGTACAAGGATTCACATGAAATTACTCAATGGAGTAAAAAGTGTTCAAAAGAAATTGAGAAAGCCAATGGGAAGCTAGAAATAATGGAAATGCATGTCATAATGTTGATGGTTAAGATGGTTTGAAAATACTCCAATATCAAGGTGATGGAATGATATAAACTACATCATTCCAATGTGTTGGAAGGTTCTGACAATGTAAGATTGGAACATGATCGCCCAAGTGGAGGTAGTATCCAATAAGGCATATTGGTGGGAAGTGCAGAATGGCCAAGTGGAACTTGGATAGAAAAGGTTTAGGTCAGGAAACAATGGTGCACGAGCAGAATGACAAAATACAGGGCAACCAGAATCTATAGAAATTCAAGGACAACCATCTAAAACACAAAAATATAAATAAATAAAGCTAGAATGCATGTGCATGAAGTAGGCATGATGAGATTGAATGTTTAATGCATATAAAAAAACATTAGTGCATGTGGACGTGCCTAAATATGTTTGTGGCATGCTTTTCGAATGAGAGTAGTCTATTTTTATATGTGAAATAATAATGTCATGATATTTGAATATGACTAATGACGGATTTTGTATCTAGAAAAAATATGTATAGCATCGTTGAAAATGATGTTGTTGATGCTATTGTTGTATATGAAGGTCATCCACATGAAGAAAAATAAAATGGAAAAATTGTTGATCAAGAGGTTCGAAAAGGGAGCCTTCAAGCTTTTACAAAATATCAGTTGATCAAGTAGCATCAAGTAATGTAATAACAACTATGCAAGCATGCATTTGGATTGCTTGTGATGCATAAATGATGAAGGGAATTGAGGTAAGAATTCTCTCATTTAAATTTCAATATTTGAATCAATGTGTAAGGGTAGAGGGTTGTGAATGTACACATGTTGTGTAATGCTTGTATGCAATTATATGAAATTTAATCTCATAATATGCTATGATGGGTTATGAGATCATAACCAAGACAAGTCGAGAGAGATATTTATGCTATAACAATGAATTCCAATAGAGATAGCCATGTGTGAGGCCATGTTGTGGTTGGATATGTTTGGTTGTTGCACCATACAAGTGCTTAATGGTCTTCCCTCGTATACTTGATGTTTGGACTGCAATATCTTTGATAACACTCATTCAATAGCAGTAAGCGATCATATTCTTGGTGTTGTGTATGGGTTGAAGAAGAAGGTATCCAAATGATCGAACAAGTAATTGGGAAAAGTTTGGATGATGTTTTGAGGCGATGGCTAGACCTTCCAACTCACCATGGTGGAATACATGACATAGATATGAGGTATTATGAAGTCAATGCAAGGATGCATTGTGTACATGCCCATGGGTATTGGCACATTAGTTTGTTGATAATGTTTGATTGCATTATGAAAAGCTCAATATGCTAGATAATGCATGTGCAAGGAATGATTGCTTCATTCCATTTAATATGAATAATAGTTGGAAGTGATCGAATTTTTAGAACAATATAATCCTGAAATCACTTCATGGGATGATTGCAAATGTTGCAATGAGATGATAATGTGCATGAATACTGACAATGTGTTTCTTTGAATGAAAGTTGAGAAAATTGCATGAAAAATGGTCTTGAATATGGCAATGGTGTAAGCCCATAATGAAGACTAATGCTGGTTGTTGCAAGGGTCAAACATTTTGAGAAGGAATCTCATGCTTGGGCAACTTGATTTCCTATATGAAATGGATTTGGAAAATAATCAATAAAAATTGTTATGATGATATATCATGATGATTGTATGTATGTGATACAAATGAGATGATGGTTGTTGAAGTTGAAAGCTCGAGAAGAAAGCTATTTATTCTTAAGACAATGGAACCCTATGATTGTCACATGTTACAGATTACCAATGGAATTTTGGTAGTAAGTTGGCTCTCTCCTTGTGCAAGAACACATTGGCAAATGATGGAATCGCCCGAGGGACTATGTAACAGTGAAGGGGATGCATGAGTCTGAATGATGTTGATGGCAAGGAAGAGGCAACTCAAGAATGCATATGGCATGGTGGCTATAATCATGAGGGTATGTCAGAATGGACAATGAGTCGAATTCTTGTATGTGGCAGCTTTATGAAGCACATGATAGGCATACAAATAAGTATTGAATTATGATTGCAAACTTAATTTGGAATAAATGTTTACATTGTGGAGTTGGGAACTCCTATAAATGATATAATTGTTCTTTAAAAATAAATAACATTTATGTTTCTTGGTGGTTGTTATAGGGACAACTGAAAAATGAACACCATTAGATGGTATATTCCAAAGGCAAAATGAAGCTACAACTAAAAGGAAGAAGGGCTCTAGAAGAAAAGATAAAAGTCCAATGAACTTGTTGCAGCTTGAAAGAAGTAAAGTGGAACTAAAGATGCAATGCAGGAAGCACATTTGCAACTATTTTAAAAGCTTGAAGATTCTATTATCACAACTGGAGTTCTTGGAACCACAACTCTGAAATTCCCTGGTCGAGTTTGTCTTGGAGCCCGAAGGGGAGTGGTACAGCTTGAGGGACTACAATGCAGAGGAGGTACACTTCCTTGGGTTTTGCAAACTGAGGGGAAAAAGAGATTCTTGATTGGAATTATTGCAAGAATTATAAATTGTAAAATCGGCACGTATGATTTTGTGCCAAAGTGCTTATGTATCTATGGTTTTTGGGCCGGAGTGCATATATATTTATGTTTGGGTTGGATTGCATGTGTGATATTAGGCCGGAGAGCCTATATGTTGACTAGAGGCCAGAAAGGCTGGCATTGTATTATGTGTGTACACCTATAGGGTAATGTGCACTGAGAACAATGCACAAATAAGGGGGAGGGGATGTAACATCCCCAGTTTTAATCCCCACAAGTTATAATGTAATTGTATAAATGTGATTTAGGTTGGTGCGTCGATATGTTTGGGGCGAAAATCCCATATTGACTAATGTGACGGGGGGGCAAATTGTATATTACGTACATTGAAATAATTAATAAAAATAATCGTTGGTTACGATACGAGAGGGACAATAACAATGGGGGGGCTATGAGAGGAGTTGATTTTGGGTAGCAAGAGATGAGTTGAGTGTTGGAAAGAGCACCGACCATGTTGTGCTTGATGGTAGCCATTATTGGGATGTGTTTATGTTGGAATTGTGGCATGTGTGCCCGTAAAAACGAGTTGTGTGCCAAGGATGAGCTTATAGAAGTTGGTTGAAACAATAAAGAGCTTGGAAAGAGCAGAGCCAAATTAGTATTCAACTATTACAGAGTCTAAATGGCTTGCAAGGGTAAATCAACAAATATTCTCACGTAAAACATGAATCCAATAGGTGAATATTGCAACCAAAGAAAAGCAAGGAACTTAAGGATAATGAGTGGCTCATGGGATGAGTGAATCATCTTTGAGGGAAGACATAGAAATGCCTGAAAAATAATTCCTAGCCAAGAATTAGCCACTTTTGTCAAAAAAATATTCGAAGTAAGAAGGCTTCACAAGAAATTACTCAATGGAAAGAAAAGTGTTCAAAAGAAATTGAGAAAGCCAATGGGAAGCTAGAGATAATGGCAATGGATGTCGTAATGTTGATAGTTAAGATGGTTTGAAAATACTCTAGTATAGAGAAAAAGGGATCATATTCCTAGTGTTGTGTATGAGTTGAAGAGGAAGGTATCCAAATGATTGAACAAGTAATTGGGAAGAGTTTGGAAGATGTTTTGAGGCAATGGGTAGACCTTCCAACTCACCATGGTGGAATAAATGACATAGATATGTGATATTCTAGAAAAAGAGATTGTCGATTGGAATTGTTGCAAGAAATATAAATTGTAAAATCGTCCTGTATGATTTTGGACCAAAGTGCCTATGTATCTATGGTTTTTGGGCCACAATACCTATATATTTATGTTTGGGCTAGAATAATCATTTATACCTATATATTTATGTTTGGGCTAGAATGCCTGTGTGACATTGCACACCTTGACTTTGAACATCCCTTGCTTAGCCACATATGCATTTCCATTGCTCCGCCAAAGTCATACTAGGGTATTATCTAAAGATTAAAACTAGGCCTCTAGCAATTTCCATGGCAAAAAGGGTTTATAGTTCTTCCTCTTCCTCCTCATAGCCATGTTCCATGAAGACTATTGAATGAAGATTTTTGGACTAATACATTTTTCATTTATTGCAAAATAAATGAAAGACACATGAAGGACGAATGATCCTATTACCAAATGGACCTACTACTGCAACATAAAATAATAAATTAAAATAATAACATAGAATAAGCAAGAAACAATGGGGGCACTTGCACACTTGAGGGTGGATTACACCTACAAAACCATAATAATAGAGATAAGCATCACAAATAAACATTAAAAGCAAGTTTTTKATATTGATAAGATAGAATAAGCAAGAAACAATAGGGACATTTGCACACTCAARGGTGGATTACACCTACAAAACCATAATAATAGAGATAAACATCACAAATAAACACTAAAAGCAAGTTGTTGATAGATCTTCCTTTTATTTTTATTTTTTCATTTATTGCAAAATAAATGAAAGACACGTGAAGGACGAATGATCCTATAACCAAATGGACCTACTACTGCAACATAAAATAAAAAATTAAAATAATAACATAGAATAAGCAAGAAAAATGGGGGCACTTGCACACTTGAGGGTGGATTACACCTACAAAACCATAATAATAAAGATAAACACCACAAATAAACACTAAAAGCAAGTTGTTGATATTAATAAGATAGAATAATCAAGAAACAATAGGGGCACTTGCACACTTGAGGGTTACACCTACAAAACCATAATAAGAGATAAACATCGCAAATAAACACTAAAAGCAAGTTGTTGATATTGATAAGATAGAATAATATGAGATACATAAAATTAGGGGGAAAACTCCACTTATAACAATAGAGTGACAAAAGTTGTGTTAGCCACACATTCTTTTCCTGGTGCATCAGGTCCCCATTTAGTTTATGAATCAATATGTTTTGTGTAGGAAGGTATGATATAAAAAAATGTACAAACACTCGGGGATCATAGCCAATCCCCCCTGCACAAAATTCAGCTAAGACACAACCATCAAGCAATCCTTCCACACCAACAAAAGTCAATCGAGAACAAGTAAAAATAACCAAAACCAGCAAACAAAACAAGAAAAGCCCACTAATCAGACATGAGAACAAGAGAAAAGGCTATTTTGTTGATGCATCACATCCCCATTTAGTTTATGAATCAATATGTTTTGTGTAGGAAGGTATGATATAAAAAAATGTACAAACACTTGGGGATCAGAGCACAATCCCCCCAGCACAAAATTCAGCTAAGAAAATATAACCAAAACCAGCAAACAAAACGAGAAAAGCCCACTAATCAGAGAACAAGAGAAAAGGCTATTAATTTGCCAATGTATATAAAATTAATTTCTAACTTTGATTAGTTAATTTAATTGGGATTGTTGTTAGGATCTTTTTGGCAATGCTATCTCTGGTTCAATTCTAGAAGGTAAGGGTTAAGTGCACTATTAAATTTAAAAGAATTATTTAATTTAATTGGAATTGATGTTATTGTTGTTAGGATGTTTTTGGAAATGCTATCTCTAGTTCAATTCTAGAGTGTATCTGGTTCAATTCTAGAAGGTAAGGGTTAAGTGCATTACTAAGTTTACAATTTGTATATTATTTTAAAGTTTTTTTTTAAATTATTTAATTTAATTTAATTGGGATTGATGTTATTGTTGTTAGGATGTTTTTTTTAATTTTTTTAAATTTTTTAAAAATTATTTAATTTAATTGGGATTGATGTTATTGTTCTTAGGATGTTTTTGAAAATGCTATCTCTAGTTCAATTCTAAAAGGTATCACTACTAAGTTTACAATTTGTCAATTTGTATATTATTTTAAAGTTTTTTTTTAAATTATTTAATTTAATTTAATTGGGATTGATGTTACTAAGTTTACCATTTGTATATTATTTTAAAGTTTTTTTTTAAATTATTTAATTTAATTTAATTGGGATTGATGTTATTGTTGTTAGGATGTTTTTTTTTAATTTTTTCAAATTATTTAATTTAATTGGGATTGATGTTGTTCAATTTTAAAAGATAAAGGTTCAGTGCACTACTAAGTTTACTATATATATATATAATCCATCTGCATATACATTTTGAACTGCAACAAAATCCATCTGTTCATCAGATTAGAGAGATGGTGTTCAATGTCGACGTGGCGAAGTGAATACACACAAAATGCCCTTAACGAGTGAATGAATTTTCATTAATCCAGAATGAGGAAGGTCTGTCTGTTGTTTATTATATGCTCTACCGGAGCTTTGACTCTGGATAACAAACAAGTTCCTTAGAAATGAATAAATATTATTCCTTGAGAATTTCTAGACTACTGTTGTGTTGTGCATTATATGTACTGTTGTGTTTTTACCTCGAACTCGGCCTGCTCTAAGATGCAGTCTGAGCTCTGCTTGACATATTCACCTCTGCACATTTTTTCTTCATGCAACTTTAAATATGGATACGGATATAGAAAGACCGTCGACACTCTCCATGATGCTGGTAAAATTGTTAACATTTACAAAAATTTCATACAGATATGCACACTGCTCGCGCCCCATCAAAGCTGAAAGAGAGCATTGAACATTTAGACATTACTTACTTTGCAATAGAAGACATGATAGAAATATCTTCTGAAATAACAAGGTTGCCTCATGTACATATATATATATGAGAAAAATGCCAACTGAGATTGGCTAAAAGGCAAAAATAGCAATATGCAGATAAGAGTTATCCTCCAATAATAAATTCAAAGCTACAACATTAGTAGAAGAGTCTCCCTCTTCTCTGAGCAGAACAGCTTTTGTGGAAGGTCAATTAATTGGCCTGCACCACAATCCCATGGATGACACGAAGACGCAAGACAATAAAATTGTGTTCAAACCTTCAACGCGTTCCAGTGCATGTCCTGAAGAACAAAACCCGCTCTTCGTTCTTCAAATGAGTACTCTATATGTTGATGTTGGTGATGATGTTCATTCTGATGCTGATTGAGATTCTCTTGCTGCAGGGGCTGCACCGCATTCTGAGATGGAACAGGAAGTGAGATCTGCGAAGAGGTTGAAAACTGAGATGGAGTTTGCACCGGTGTTGTGGGTTGCATAGGAATTGAGGCCGAGGCAGGAGTTGTAGACATAGGGATGATTGCCATGGAGCCAGGGGTCGTGTTCTCTTCATCTGTTGCAGTGATTCGTTTGAAGGGGGTAGAAAATGGACTTTTAACTGGAAGTATCTTCAGGGGGCTGCTATTCGGCATCTTGTTCAAATCATCCGACGAGGAATTTGAATTGGATCGGGAAGAGGTTGTACAGACTGGCGAAAGGGGACGGCGAGATGGCTGGCTGAAATTTGTTTCATTTTCTTGACCTGTTGTGGGATAAAATGGATGCTTGTATGCAGGCAGCCCAGCAACGTCCAAACCTCTCCGTCCTTATGAAAGCCCAAAACAATTTTGATCAGCAAAACAATTTTGAGTCCAATTAAAACAAATAACCAAGAAATAAAAACTTCAAATAAATTGCATCCTCCCCTAGCTTCTGTAAATAGCATAGATCCATCTAAACCCAGATCTATTAAAGGCGGATAGCATAGCCAGGTCTATTTAGCTTCTGTAAATAGCATAGATCCATCTAAACCCAGATCTATTAAAGGCAGATAGCATAGCCAGGTCTATTTAGCTTCTGTAAATAGCATAGATCCATCTAAACCCAGATCTATTAAAGGCAGATAGCATAGCCAGGTCTATAAAAACAGATAGCATAGCCAGGTCTATTAAGGGCAGATAGCATAGATCCATATGGCTAAACCCCAGATCTATTAAGGGCAGAGAAGGATGGTAGTAAAAAGACAGTCATCTAATCTTGTAGCAAACTTTCCTTTAGTTACCAGAATCAAGAATTACAGAAAATCAAAGTTCTTATCGATCTGAAACTTTGATTGAATTTTTGACGATCTGAGCAAAACCCCTAAAGGCATTGTTCCACCATGCACCAAATCTTGGATCATGGTAGAACTCTTCTCATGCCTGAAATTTCTGCAGTATTCTTTTCAGATTTGTGGCCGTAAAGAGGGTTTGCTACAAACAAGATCAGCTTGCTCCATAATGACTCAAGGTGCAAACCTCAATGTTTATTAAATCTATAATAAGTCAAGGCTACACACATTATCCCTACCTCTTTCTATTTTGAGGTTATGGTAAATAAGAGAATTAGACGGCTGCTCTTTTATTCAATTTTAGCATTCCACACACAAAGTATTGAACATCTCTGCCAGCCACCTCGCTTCTCTTCAGTCATCCTAAAAGAAGAATAGAATAGTGCTAGCCTGTCTAAGAGCCAAACTTCATAGATATCAAATTTACTACTTGATAGAGTAGCAGGACTGACCTGCAGATAAGTTAGCAGATTCATCCTCCTGTTGGTTTAGCTGATTATACAGCATTCTATCTCTTCTAGTTTCCTTCAAAACTTGTGGAGTTGCTTGTCGTGATAGAGTTGTTGCTTTTGAAGGAAAAAAGTCCAGGCTGGGAGATTGCAGCATGGCTCCCCCAAGAGACAGGCGTCGGTTTGCATTTGAAGTAGATGGGCGTTGGCCTGTAGCCTTTTTGGCACTATGGGGTTTTGCAGGACTAGGTTTTGACCCAAAGAGTGCTTCCTGCTCCGTCATTAGTTGACCCTGAAGCCTCTTCTGATCCTGCACCACATTCAGTTCATGATTTGCAAGGTAAATAATTTTAGCCTTTACAACCATTATATGAAGTTTGCATGCTCTTAAAATCCACGAGAGATGGATAAACATGATACCCTTTGCCTTCTCCGCTCCTGCTCCTTCTCTTGTCTCAGAATGTTATATTCTTCTAACATTGATAGGAGACGAATCTGGATATAAAGACAAAGATGAACATCGCATAAGAATTTCCCATCTAGAAATGAAAGGGACCACCTTCACTATCCAGGCCAGGATAACAGTACTGCAGTTTTGAGATGCATTTTCATTTACTGAAATACAAAAATAGATTAGCTCTTTATAACACTGTTGTTCCCAAATAGAAGATTACTTACACCATCATAGAGGAAGGGCGAGTCCCTCTCCTGCTCCCATGACAATGTCTTGGCAATCAAGCATTCTACCATCCCTGGATATACAAAGTGAAATTGGAAGTGAGGACTCAACTAAGCTCACATTTTCTTGTGGCTTGACCCAACCCAAATCCCCAAACAAAAAGAGTAAAGAAAAATATATGGGCCAGGCCTGAGTGTTGCAGTATCATTTGTCCAATTTTCTAGAGTTTTGCTTGTATCTTACCAGGAAGTTTGCTAACAGCTGCCCGTGCCCGCTCAGCACGCTTCAAGGTAAGATGTGCACCCCTGCTTGCATTGTACCGGTTTTCATCCTGCCACAATTATCAATATCCACATGTTTGTGTCAGAATGAGGGGAAAATTTTGGCAACGAAATTTCACTATCTCTAGTTTTTGTCTTGTTTACCTTGTTATAATCTTCAAGCCAGCTCTCTTCTTCACAGGCAGCCAACCATTTTTCAATTCTTTCCAAAATTTCTTTCCTGCTAAATGCTTCTTCTTTAGTCTTTGCAATTTGCTCTTCAATGCTCTCAAGAAGCTCGGAAGGGTCAACTAACCCTGTGAACAAATAAAAGGAAAGCAAAATAGTATCACCTAACAGATGGGAATTACTCCCAATAATCTTATCAAAAATATGTTCTCCTTGAATTCTACAACAAATTATTCTTGTTAAAGTATAACACCCAAGAGAATTTACCGGAATCCATGGAGGCAATTGACTTGTCCAGTGTAGTATTACTTTCTGCAATGAGATGTGTTCTCCTGCAAATTTCTTCTAACTCTGTTCGCTTCTTAAGAACAAGCTCCTTCATCTTACTTCCTTTTAGCTCCTCGAGTCTTGAAACCTCTGCTTCTACCTGCATCATMATAATTTAACTAAGAATTTAAACAAACAAACTGGCTAGCACCACATTAATATGTAGAAATACTGTATGCATGCATGCACAAGATCATCCAAATTTATCAAGCTTACATGGTTAATAAATTCCATCGACAGGGCATTGGGAGAACATATTTCATGCTCTGAAGCTGCAATGTTGCAGGTGACATTCTGGAACATCTGTTGCTCTTCTGCAGGGGTATCCATTAGATTCCAAAGCTCCAGCATAGTCGTGGCCAAATCTTGAAGCTGTAAATATTTAAAAAAAAGGAACAAAAGAATCAGCACAATGCACCGCATTTTATTGCATTAGAGATCAGGGAAATAAATAGCAACCAAAAAAACAAGGGATGATCATTAAAGAATCACATGGGCAATCTCATGGAACTAACCTTCTGCATTCGTTTCTTTTTCTCTTCCCGCAATGTTTCAATCGTCGCAGCCAGTCTATTAACAGTATCATTACTAATGCTCTTTGATTGTTCAGACTCATCCAAACTTGGATGCACATCTGTTACTGTGCGTAGAAAATCCAAGCCGAGGACAGAGCATAATTCATGGATTGTGTTGACAAAGTCGATGACTTTGTAGAGACGCTCGCTCTACATAAAAACAAATGGCAAAAGAATAGATCACAAATCTAAGAATACATGTCCCTAAATGGAAAGGCAAACAAAGATTACAACTAAATAAAAGACAGGAAGCAAAAGAGCAGGTCATAAATCCAAGAAGACAAGTTCTGCATGGCAATAAAAAATTCAAACCCCATAAAGATCATAAATGTGTAAAATTGGGTCCTTAAAAGCACAACTGGAATACACTATGCAGGATCGCAGTCCCCAACCTTCTTAGACCAAAATCAAGTTGTTTCTATACTGTTATGATGGCACTAGTGCCCTCATGAATTTGGGCACTATGCATGAGATGAACCCTGACTATATAAAGCAATTTCCATTCAGAAATGTATCCATCATGCTGCACTGCCCATTCATGAATTATAAAGAAATGCACATGTTTTCACCGTTTTCTTACCAATTTATCTTTTTTGTTTTGAAACATGGCTAACAGAATACCCTAATAGAACCGGTAAACCCTAACTCTATTCCGGGTTATTCCACCTATTAGCAAAAACACAAGAGGGAATAAAATGGTGCAGCAGTAGCACTTCTTACCTTTTCCTTTTGAAGCAATTGAAGTTGCTTCTGGTATTCTTCAAAGTTCCTAAGAGATAGATCATTTTCGTCCACTGCAATGGCGGACGGACTAAGCTCTACAACACATCCAGCAATTTCATTTGAAATCTTCTGAATCTGCGTTTTAACATCCCGAATTTGCTGAATCCGTTCCTCTTTTCTCCGGCGCATTTCTTCCAACAGAGGAGATATCGCTTCCAGTTGCTCCTTCAAGCTCCCTGCTCGTCTGTCTCCCTAAAACGCAGCAGATAAAACCAAAACAAAATCAGGGTCCTGTAAGATTTAAAATTCAAAAAGAAATCATGATACAAATTGCAAAGACAAACATTTCCAGGGTATTGTTATTCGGACCTGTTTAGGCATGGTAGGGCAAACTCCGAGGGCAGAATAAATGGAAGCGAGCTCTGCTTCGCAATCGGCAATGGCCTGGTGAAGCTGAGCCCGTGCTCGATTTGATTGATCTACTTTCCGTCTGTAGACTTCCAAGCATTCTTGTTCAAGCTGGAGCAACATTTTATCTCTTTCCTCATCCGGCTCCCCCATTTCGTCCCATATTAACTGAAATTAAGCAGATTTTTAGCCATCAAACCCGCTATACGATCCAGACCTTATTTTTCAGCGTTAGCTGAAATAAATACACGAAACATTAAACATCACCTGGAGCTCGTAAAGAAGAGATCCGCAAGTTGTCTCCAGTTGCAATAACTGATCGTTCTGCAAGCTCGGCATTCTGAACGTATGCCCTACACCAGAAACGTTTAGATTCCGGTAAATGTAACCGTGGAACAAACCATAAATTCTAAATTTAATAGAGGATTCCTCTTCCAATCAAAATATGCATTTAATATAACTAGTACCGAATAACAAACAGAAAACGAGCTTCTTTCAAACGAATTTATTCACCTATGCAGATATTTATGGGAAAAACCCTTGCAGATTACAGCGGAAATCCTCGCAAATCGTATAATTTAAACAAAAACACTATTTCTATTCAAATAAACCAGCATTCCTACACTTATAAGCTTAGAGCTTCTGAAGCAAATATTTGCATTTCTAAGTAAGAGAAATGACTCAGTGCGGATTTCTGCAAATAACGCCTTCATTTAAGCATTCTAAAGGATTCAGTGCCAATTTAACGCCTGCAAATTTTGAGATTAAAGCTTTCCTGTCCAGTACAACTCATTTATCATCATTCTTTGAGGCCAACTGTCCTGGACGTTTCCCTTCTCAAATATTTCAAATCGCGTTCCGCCAATAACAACTTCCAGCTATTCCTCAGTAAAACAGAGGATTCCGTACTTCACATCAATAAGCGGACCTAAAATTCCCGTCAAAACTCAGAAATTCGAATCTACGGTGTTCAGCCCTCCGTCAAAGTTTGTAGTTGCAACGAAGATACCTTCAAATCTTGACAGACTTCTTATTTCATGTCAGCTAACAGAAAAAGATAAGATCTGGTTTCTCCCCGGCATCAAGCGGGAAAGGACGCGGCAAATGAACAAAAAAAACAGAGGTATAACAAAGCAAACTATAAAACACCCAAATGTTCAGTTTTCCGTTTCCAGAGAACAAAAGCAAATAAACATGCAGGCAGATGAGAAATTTCCGGCCAGCAATCAAACATACAAGCAGATGAGAAAGTTCCGGACAGCAAGCAAACGAAAAACTAGAGTTAAGCATTTTCTTGACATTCATCCAATCCAAAGATGAAAATCAAACGCTGACCTGAAGCCTCTTGCAGGCTACTTTCTATTTCTGGATCCCTTGGAAGAAAAAGTAGGGTTTCTACCCAAATAATAGCAGTTTCCCTGTCTGGTCTCTCTTCCTCCACTGCAGTTTGACCAGACCAGAGCCTTGAACGAATCCTCTGCACAAAATACACCACCTGAACTCGAATAACACGGCGGAGATCTCAATTCGATTCAGTTCAGTAGCACAAGATTGATGAAGATTGAAGACGAAAAGATGAAACAAATGAAGCCAATTGTCGAAATTATAAAATATTGCCGTCAATTACCATATAGCCGTTAGAACATTATACGTATTTTATACTCTCGTCTCTTCCTCCTTTTGTACCGTTGGAAGAAAAAATACGTATCAGTGCCACGTCTTTATACCTATTTTACCGTTAGAAGGAAGTCCGGCCGGCACGCAAGAAAACCACAACGGTTTTGGTATTACCTCCCTGGTTTTCCAACGCCACATGCACGTCTTCCGAAAATTAATTTAAAATATGTGGACAAGGAGTGTGGGGGTCTCTCCGCTTCGGATTCGTTCATTTATTGAAAATTATTAAATATCGTTGAAGTCCACATTTGAATGAATAATGCGCGGTCCCACCATCGCAAGAATCCTAGTTCCCGGCTCGCCCTTCCATTTTTTATTATTTTTTTAATAATTTAATAGTGGAGTTGAGTAAATTGGTTGATGACATTAAGTTTGTTTAATCCACTCCCACTTTAAGTTCACATTTTCCTCCTCTTTTTTCACCAAAAATAGGTTTACAAGTCAACTTAGAACTTTTTAGTGACCATGGTGACTTCCTATCAACCTTTGATTAATCATAACACGAGGGTCCCAAAGAGTCCCCACGCCTTTAGTCATGTCCCTTAATTCTCTCCATTTGTTTGACAAATTTGGGAGGGTATTCTTTCATTACCAAGATGGGGAGTAATATTTGGCACATGGTGTAACATGTTGATTCAATGCTATGTGGTCTTTCCAAAAACAACTCTATGGTGGAATAGAACAAAATTGTGGATCCTCTTGGGGAGGAATAGGGTTTTTAGGCTTCAAGATTTTTTATTTGGGTAATATTGCTTAGTTTTTTCATTGGGGTTGTGAGATGCGATGCATTATTAGTATTATGTTGAGTAAATATAGCATTTTAGCTCTTGAAATTATTAACAATGTTTCTAATATTTATGTTTGGGTTTGTATTTATGTTGATTTAAATAAAGGTTTTTTGATGTAGATTAGTGGGAATCGTAATGGAATAAAACACTTGGATTAGAAGCACATTGCTTTTTTTTATGTAGAGTGTGTTTCAATCATGGAGATGTGGTGACTTAGTGTTTACATGTAAAGCTTTCACGAGAATATAAAGGGAAAAGTTGGAAGCCCCCCTAGTGGAAAGATTTGACATTTCCCCACCAATAAGTAGAGCTAACAAGACCTTGGGTAATACCAATAAGGTTGCTCTAACAAATGGTCATGATGTTCCATTTTCAGAGAAGTGCAAATAATTAAATTTATTAAATAATTCTACTTTAAACCTAGCCGACACTGAAAACTTTCCCACACTTCCAGTATTTATACCAACTCTTCCCCTTTTTCTTAACCCGGGCTCATTGTCCTAAAGATGGATCCTGATTTGGATCCAAAACGTCGACAGACTATTGACAACACTGTGGCTTTTTTTTATCAAAACCAAAAATCCCAACCACAACAATCTCACTCATCAATATTGATGTGATTGTGACTCTCAAAGCAAATCCCATTGCACACCCCTAGCAATGTCAATGCATGAAGACTCCTCTAGCAAGGGGAAGATCATACATGATTCAATCTCTTCGGATCAAGAAAATGATCTCCATTCTATGGCTCCATGATACTGGGGAAAACAAGTAATGGTGTTTAAATCTATTACTTCTTAATCAAGGCATTGATTGGACTAAAATCATGCAACAAAAAGGGGGAAATGGTAGAAAAGGAAGAGTGTGGTCTTCCCTTTGTAGCCAAAGACATTTGTACCATACTTTGTAAATTAGTTGAGTCATGATGTGGCTTTGACAAACAATTCCCAATTAATGTTTTTGATGTACATGATTTGATGTTGATTGTACAATTTAATTATGCATCTCTTGAAGAGGATGTTAATGGTTGTAATTTTTTTATAGAAAACATAATTTTCTAGCATTTTATTTACCTAAAAAAAGTGTTGGATTATCTCCATACATTTAATCTTATTAAATGCATTTTTTTCAATTTAACATTGAGACCTAAGAATATCGATATAGATAAACCCAACCTAGATGGAAGATGTAGTCCGAGACTATGTTCCATCATAGGGGGTCGACTAATCCTCAAAGATGAGCGAGAAATGAGTAAAGAACAACCCTCAGGGTAGCAGGCCAACTTCCTACCAAATAAGTCTAGCTTAACTAAGATTATTGGTTTAGGTGGATGGAGGCACCCCCTAGCATCTGGGAAAAACTAGAAAATTAGAGAAGGAAGGAGAGACAATGTTGACTAAGTTGATTAGGTTTTAAGTTGATTAGGTCTTGGTCTTGTCACCTACCCTATTAGTGTTTGGGGCATTGATATGTAATGATTAAACTCACTAAAAAATTTTTTTAAGAGTAATGAGATAAACAACATTGTTATTAACACATTTTCTCTAATTCCAACGGGCCTAATTATATAGAAAGTTGAATATAAATGCATAAGAACAAGAATGAAACCTTTCTCTTTCCCTTAATCCAAATGAAGCCATTGAGCATTGGAGTTAATTCTCACTTTACTTCGGTGGTCAAGCAAAATTGGAAAGACAAAGGGTGAAATAGTTTCCTCGCGAGGTAAAAAATTTTAGCTAGGTAGATCACTCTAACAATGATCTTGGAATGCAAGGTTTTAGCTAGGTAGATCACTCTAACAATGATCTTGGAATGCAAGGGAAGAAACCAAAAAAAGGCAAGAAATAACAGAAAGGGTTAGACATCATTGGCATACTTGACGTCTTTAAACCCATTTGCAAAATTACATTAATTTCCATTATCGCCACATGCACATCAGGGAATGAAACAACCAAAGAATGTAAATAAAATATCTACACTAAATGCAAATATAAAAGTAGATGATGCATGTCTTCCCTTGGTGAAAGGAAGACTCCTACTTCATAAATCAATGCTAAAGTATTCCCTTGAGATGGAAGGATCAGAGGAGAAATTGTTTGAAGTGTTAAGAGAGGGATGCTCAAAATCGCCATGAGATGTGATCTCCAAGTTCAAAACAAAAGCATAAGGACCCAAGTCAATGAGTGAGGGCTTTGAACACCAACTATAGACCTCCTTTAGTAAGGAGCATGATGGAAACAAAAATTCAATGAAGATCCAAGAGCATATGAAAGCTAGTGTACAAAATAGTGTTACAAGCCTTTGATGCAATCTCACATTAAAAAGCCAAGGGAGATTCAAGAAACCAAAGCAACAAAAGGAATGACCTATTTATGCCCGACAAGTCAATATGGAACAATGTTAATGCTATAAATAACTCTAGGTGTCATCACCCTCATTTTGATCGTCTCACTATGGATACTGACTCCCTAAATATAGAAGGAAATTAGTAAACTACAAGGGGAAATGAATAGTTATCCTTACTGCTACACACATTTGTGGTAATCAAGGTGCTAAAAGAGCATAACAATAAGATCAAAATTGATCAATTTTGACCAATAAATATGAGCGTGACTACAAATTATTGGGGGCACTTATGTTCCCAATGTGGGCTTCTAACCACCTTGAGTAATATTTGGGGCCATGATCAATGTTAGGTTGGGAAAAAATGCCTAGATCGACTGGGAAACGATCACAAACATAGGCTTATGTGTGAAAAAGAGAATAACTAGGGTATGAGGCCAAGGAAAAGATCAAAGGAGATATCCTAATGGATTGATGGTAATCAAATGAGACCCAAAATCATCTATTGGGTCATAGGAGGGACACGCAAAGGAAGGGACTTGAACAACGCTTGCAAGTCTACAATAGAAGTGTGTAGTGGTCCTTGTGTTATCCTAGGGTGAGTTTGTGTATAACTAATGTGTGATGCAAAATACTATACGGTATGTTTCTGTATCACCAATATAGAGTGAAAAATCCATATGCTACACATGCTACCTTTGTTATTCTCACTTTGTTATCATCTAACAGAGGGAGAGATTTCCTAAAAACTCGAGTTCATGTTGCATTGGCATCACACTGGCAATGGCAGAACATTCAAAAAGCACTTTCAACACTCAAGTACAATTTAAGAACTTTATGGCACAAGAGGGCCTTAAAATCCACACTTGCATCCCTATATTTTTTTCTATAAAGCCAAAGCTATGTTTCAAATGGGAGATGTTAGTTCAAATTATATGCAAGGGAAAGATACATGTTGGTTTCTCAGAGAGGAATAAGTATAAAATATTGAATCCCTTGGATCATCTACACACAACATCAAAAATCTTAAACACAAATTATACTTTGGAAAATCAACAAATATTTCAAGAAACAAGGTCTCGATTGCATAGGGACCTTGGTTAATGATGTATTGATGTGCACTTTTCCCACACTCCATTGCCCGCTCTCACAAAGGTGAAGGAATGCACTTGTGTGCACACAAATGCATTCCTTTTACTAGGCTCTAGTTGGTGGGTGGTACACACAAATTTACTCTTTCACTCTCAAGAGGATTGGTGGTGGGGATGTGCATTTCCTACAACAATGAATGCACATCTTTGCCCCACCACTTATCCCATCGAGGATGAAAACAATTGATGCATTGAAAGGAAAAATTACTAGCATTGCTTTAAAAAAAATACATATAGACAAAATAATCTTTGATAACTAGATTTTTTTTTTTTCTCGGAAGGGAGGGGTTTCCATTTGCAAGCAACATCCTTGAATGGTTACTTATTTCTAGCACAAGTTCTGATAATCATTTTGTACCTGTTAAAGTTGGCATTATACAACACCCTGACCAATTTACTCTCGAGTAATAAATAGATGAAACCCCAAAAATACTTGAATAACCTTGTGTAATGCCAAGAAGAGAGCATGCTTGAGCTCCTGCTAGACTAGTTTTTTTTAGCATAAAGATCTCAATAACAAACAGTACCATGTTGTACTCTACAACCAAAAGCTAGTTATATAAGCTATATTTTGTCTTATTTTTGAAATAAAAATCTCTTTTGAAAAAAATGATTTTTTTTTTCTTTAACAACCATGTTAATACAATAATAACAATTTTAGAAATAGTATTATATTATTTTTAATAATAGTAATATAATTTTAAGGTCACAACCAAGCTAGACACCAAATTGGTGTATGAGACCCCCTTGTTTGTAGGACAGGGGACCCCCTCTCCATAGGTATTTGACTATTAAAATCTATGGAAGTATACATACCCTACCCCCTCTAGATTCAAACCTATAATCTTTTAAGAGGAAACACATGCTCTTAACCATTAAACCCACTCAAATTGTATACATGTTCTTAACCATTAAACCCATATATATATAAAGAATCTCCAAAGTTTTTCCATTTATAAAAAAATTATAATTTCACATTTTTCCACCCACTTCATTTTAAAAAGTCAAAAAAAAATTTCATTTATAAAAAAATTATAAATTCACACTTTTCCACCCAATTTCATTTTAAAAAGTCAAAAGGCATTTTAACGAGGGAAATCATGGTACTACGCCTCAATCCTAGGATTCAATGCAAAAACACTTAGGTTTATCTTATTTAATGATCCCTACCTACGTTGGATTCCATTTTGCATGCTCTTGCTTGCTTTTTCATTTGAAAAGTGAATAGCATTAGGTCCCATAACACAAACAATCATCACATGAGATATAAATTAAGCATGGATTTATAATTTATCATAATGAAGAAATTGTAAAAAAAAATGCCCATGTTTGGACTTTTGATCCTTTATGTGGATTCATATTAAACACAGATTTAGAATGATAATCCAACTTTGAATACCAAAAAAAATGCTTGATTCCTTGAGTATTCTTTTTCAATATGATATTGATTTTTTCTCCTCTTTTCCTAGCAACAAAATTGGATTGGCTATAGTGTTGGTCTTCATATGATGTACTATGTGGATCAACGAGGGTCACTACTATATACCAATCTCTTGCTTATGGTATCCATGAACCAAAATGTTGTGACTAGGTTTAGAAACATGTGAATGTAGTAAGATTTGATAGACACCCCTCCCATATTTATAGTTGTGGGTGGAGTTTCTAAAGTGAAATTTGAATTTGGGATTATGTCATCTTGTCATCATCATAGTTAGGGTTTTTTTTGTTGCAATGATGTATTGTATCCATAATTGATTTTCCATTTTTTCAAATTTAATTTAAGGGTTACTTTTTCATGTAATGAATGTATTATTATTTTTATGGTGTATTGCAATATAGGTTAACTTGTATATCTCATTTCCCAATTCCATATTTTTAATTTTTGACACGAGAAATTGAAATTAATAAAGAAACCTTGGGTATATTAACATTTGCCAAATAAAATTATATATATATTTTCTTTTTGAAATGATCCGAGACATTATCCACTATTGACTTTTTAAAATAGGAAATGTTTTGTTTTACTGATTGCAATTGATTAATAATATAATGCATCATTGCTTCAATTGGTCCCATTATAAAACTGAGACTAATTATGTTGGCATCTTTGTTGGCAAATATATTCATGTAAAAAATATATTTGAACCAATTCAACATGATACCTATTTTATCCCCATAAAGTTGAAGAGTTGTGTCTAAATACTCTTTAAGTCAAAAGATCTCTCCTTTTAATTCCCAAAACTATTTTTTTACATTAGAGAGCTTTCTAAATTATAATATTAAAATTAAGTTGTAAAATATAATCCTCTTTCTATGTGATGCAAGAGCATTCATACTTAACAAGTATGTGAAGAAGTTAACTAAAGTTAGAAAGGAAGCATGCACATGGAAAAAATAACACAAGTGAAACATAGCATGTATGTGTATGAACAATGTGTAGTTTGAGGAATATGGAGTTAGTGTATATTTTGAGTAAGAGGATGAAAGTGCATTAGATATGCACAAAAGACATGTGGAGAAGGAAAATGTTGAGAATGGAAGCACAATTAGGGTTGGGTTAAAAGGATCAAGCAAAGAGGGAGATCAAAGAGAGCAAAAACAACATGGACTAGAGACGAAGACCAATGCAAGAGAGGACATAGATTAGCACGAGGAAACAAAAAAGAAGGAAGATGAATTAATGTGTGCACAAGTTGAAGAGAAAGGAAGATGAACATATGTGAGAAGAACTAAACCAACAACATGAAAGATGAAGACATAGTCTGAGAATCAAAACAACAAAATGTGATGGGATAAAAAGTTAGAGTAGATAATAAAGAGTTAGAGCCAAGTCAATACATCAATAAATATCCTAAGAGGATAGTTAAAGGGAGATGGGAGCTTCCTAAGAGAGTATTGTGTAGTGTACAAATGTAGGAAGAAGTGAAGAAAGAAAGGAAGTGATCCATTAGTCAACCAAGTTGATACTAACAAGTCAAACTAAGGGGTTGACTCAAGGATTTGAACATTGAATGTGACTTTATGAATTAGGGTGGAATCACAAGGTCCTTTCAATAAGTTGGAACACACCATGGAGCAATGACTCAGTATAAAACTAATTGGTATACATCAACAACTTGTACAAACATCACATCAATGACATAGAGACAAGTTTTGCATTTAGATAAACCCTCATGAAGAATAAAATTTGTAGGATATATTAATATAAATGTATTTATAGAAAAGTCAAAAACTATAGCGGTGACAACCTAAACTAGGACATTGTACAAATAAATTATAGCCAAATCATCGCGCTTGTGGAGATAACATTCTAGTGATAAAATCTAGTGATGAGCAATGCAATTACACCATACCAATACTATTATCCAATTAGATTGCCTTGAATTATGTTGAGTTTGGTGGAACCGAGGAACTTAATGGAAATAATTGAATCCCTTCTTGGGGCTAACATTCAAATTTTAGTTACAAATAATACCCTTTCCTATGTCGATTACACAATTGTAGAGTTTCCTAATGTGGCATCATTGACTTGAACCTTGGTTCAAAGTCGATGGGAAACTTTTCTTCAATGTTAATGGAATT
>SNQJ01S0003461.1:68916-86168 GCA_010110895.2 Picea sitchensis
AAAAGTTGGCTCTTATCATTTACCACAGAGGCACATGCAATCCATCCATAAAATCATCAAACAATTGATGTCCGAACATGGAATGAACAAGGCTATTGGGAAGATGAGGGGATTGTAATGGGCGTAAAATGGTATAATGGTCGGGACACAACACGAGTATTGTTCAAGAAATTTCAGAAATCATCCACACTAACATCCAGAACACCAATCAATGCCCTACTCCTTTCTCTAAAAATCTATTTTATATTAATGAAATTCACATCAATAGAACAGGGAAAATTTAAATGTATTTGGGAAAGTGAAGGGGTTGTAATAAGCGTAAAGTGGTATAATGGTCGGGAATGGGATGACACTGTTCAATTAATGAATTAGCATTTATTGTATTAACATCATTACTGCCATTATTCCAAAACTCTATTCAATATTTGAACTCAATACCCAGTTGTCCCAAAATATATAAAAATCTTTAGAACTGTCACCCCACCATTTCCCAGATTTTCTTTTCTTACACAGATATTTATTTTTGAGTGAAGGTGCAAGAGACTATCCAACATTCAGAGTACAATAACTACTACCAACATGTAGGTTTGAAAATAACCAATACAACTAATTTTCTAATCCACATACATAATCCAACAACTGCATAACAAGGTAAGCTGAAATATTCAAATGCCTCTTATGCTCGATTTAATAAAATTATTAAGATAAATCATTATCTGTAGGAATCATGCTACTATATAGGTAAAATTTCATTATGCATATCTAACATCATAGCACAAAAACCAAACTTTGTTCCTTTTCAATTGCAACCTTTACTTTCATATGTCACTTAAGAACAGAATTATCCCAGTCACTGATTCGGTCAATTAAATGTACGATAGAGGGAAATCTATGCCAACTACAATTCAACATAAATGTCAATCCTGCAATTCTTATTATGTGATAGACTGTATTTTAAAGTATATTTTGTTTATTCACTAGAGATTCATCAATAAAAAATCGACAAAAAGCTTCATAGGTAACACACAACAATCGATGCAAGTAAAAATTTTACCCTTTGTTCAATCAGAACCAAACTCAATTCAAAACCCCAACATTTTATTACAACCACCGAGCTAAAGAGGGTCGGTCCCAACTAGATATAGGGAGTGTAATAGTTAATGGGGTTTATACAACCATAATTTAGCAACATTAGTCAAAATCAAAGTGCCACGAAACAATTGCTTTTGTATACATTCAGAAGTGTGGGAGAAATTTCGATAGTGCTATCTTCCAAAAACCCAGAAATAAAACAAGAACCAAGTTTCACATTCACCCAACAGTTGTTGAAACATTTTAATTCATTCATAATAGTAATAACCTCAAACCACACAGGGTTTCAACCAATACCCATGGGCTGGAGTAATTATTTAAATGGAGAAATATATAGCAGAGGCTGAAAAAGTGCTTGGGTTGTATATACACATCAAGAAACAATTCCCTTCATCACCCAAAAGTGATGTTATGGCGGTATACCCATTTCAAAAATCGCAGAAGAAGTGAAACAAGGAGTATAGCCACCACCACTGACTCCAAAATATCATAATCAACAGTCCAGAAACAGAGTATTCAATTATGACCTGGAACGAAAATATCATTTGTGAAACCATAATAAAAAAATTCAACAGGGAAAGAACCATAATTCATTTACAACCCGCCAACCAACTCACACAGATAGAGCATACATATTCTCCATTGAATCTTTATAAAGTAAGCACCCAGGAAGAAAAATCCAAGATCCAACCTCCTATTCTATTCTGGAGCAAAATGCATAATGAATGGAAGACAATAAATTCATACCTGTTATGGAAAATGCAAAACAAGACCAAAAATATGTTATTTCTTCTAAAGGTCGCGCAACAAGGAGTAATCAGAGGTCGATGCCAAACACAATGTGAACTAAGGAGGGTGGCGGCCTCGGGGGTATGGTTGGAGTGACGTGCAGTAATTGCACATCGTTTCCAACATAAATGACCACCAACTCTAAGTACAAGCACGTGATATATTTCCCCCAAAACATTAGCATCACAAACCATATAATAGGCCACCATTGCCAAATTAAACAACAATTTATCCCCTTTTGGTGTGTCGGCATAATTCATACCCATTGCTATAACAAGGATTTACCAAAACTTACATTAAAATGTATCATAAGATCAAAATACCATATGTCTAACCAATCTCCCATTTGCAAGGGTTGAATCACTTCAAAATACTAACATAATTATTGTCCAGCATCATAATCCTAAATTAAGGTATGTGAGAATTGAAACATGAACCTTTACCATATTAAACCAATCGTAACATATAAGGTATGTGAGAATTGAAACATGAACCTTTACCATATTAAACCAGTCATAACATATCAATGTCCAGATTCATGATAAGAGGCCAAACACAAGTGCAGTAATAATAACTAGGAGGGCCATTACACAACCAATTGTCATTCAATCAACTCCAAATGCGCCTCAAATACAGACATCCAACCAATCATCAAGTTGTCTTAGAGAACATTTATAAAACTAGAGATATTATGCAAGAGCCATTCTTCATTATAATTCACATGATGGGGTCCCACGTATTTAGTTACTATCATATATATATATATATATATATATATATATATATATATATATATATATATATAAGTATTTAGGAATGGAACCATTTGCATGTAGGTGTTTGAAGTTGCACTTTTGGGTGTCAACAGGAAGCTCAAGTAAAGATAATGATAGATCAACCTCAAATACTTTATATTCTGAAAATAGGGTTACAAAGCATAGTTGAGATTGTTCCCAAAATAGCTCTCTTGAAATTTCTAAAAAATATACATCATGTTACATATTCTTTGAAATTGTAAATGTGTTTGTCATAAAGACTAGGATTGGGGCTCTCGCAAACCATAAATAAAAAAAATAAAAGAAGTAATCTTTTAGAAGGAAAACGGTGGGTGGTAGAAGAACAACAAGACCTGGTAAGAAGAAACAAAAGGATTTGTTAGTCTTTGGTTAAACCTTTCTAGTGAAAGAAGTGGAATAACTAGATGAAGGACTTGATAAAGAAAATAAAGATGTGATCAAAATAAACTTACTATGATGGTTTCTTGTGTTTTCATTTGTTTGTTGATGTCCTTTTATCATTTCATCAAGGGTTATAGGAACCATCTCAACTACTTTGTGTCNCGAGATAGGGCTAACAATCCAAAAAAGAGGGTGGTCTCTCACTGTCCACTCATAGCTCATAAATCTCGCAACCCATTGATACTCTCCTACAACTATCTCTATTTTCCACCAACTCTCTTCCTCTCGACTTGCCCAACCCAAGGAATGTACCGGTTCACTAATCTTAGTCCCTTAAGTGTCTCATTCGTTTATCAAGGTTTCTCTAGCACAAGTAACCAAGAATCTCTCTGTTGGGAATTCAAGGGAACTCATTTCCAGGAAAGCTACCAACAACCAACAACAACACTTGTTGTTACAGTGCAACTCACACATGAGTTCATTCTTCATGCCCAACAACCTGGCTCTTTATTCTTCATCTCCAAAAATGCTTCATAAATGCTCCAACATGCTCCCAAAATTTTCCCTCCATGGGTGCTCCATCTCCAAGCTCTCTTTTTTGCTCTATGCTGGTTGTTCATGCAAAAACATTGACTCAAAAAAATTGTTGTAATTGCCCATATGAATTTCCTCTCTTTGGCTTAATTGCTTGACTCACACACTTCCCCAAGTTGATTGTACTCATCCCCCATGTTGGATTTATTTCACACACACCTAGGATTTATTTTTCCTAAGGTTTTTCCTTGTTTATTAGTCATAATTAGTCATTATTCAGTCTCCTATATTTAGGGGAGAATATTCCACTTGGAGAATATTCTCTTTCAGTTGACACTTCAATTTGACTAGTTGAGTTGAGTTTAGATGTTGCATTGGTTTTGTCACCATGCAACATTGGGACCATCACCAACTAATGCACACTTTCTTTGGGATCATCACCAGACTGGCACATTACCCTTTATTTCATGAGTTAACTCCTCACTACTCTCTGTTCAGTCAGTTAACTGAAGACTAATTGACTAGCTAACTCAGCTAGGTGTTAGTTCACTCCCGTAATTGCTTGAGAGACTATACTAGGTGGCAGTTCACTGAGAGACTATACTAGGTGGCAGTTCACTCCCGTAATTGTTGGTGTGTGTCCAGATCAATCTAGACCACCACTATGGCTCATTAGTTACTCATGTATCCTATATCTATTGTAAATTATTCACTCTTTGAGTGTGGAATACGGTTAATGAGAATTCTTCCATTCTTTCTCTCCTTCTTCGTCTTTCTTAATTTCCCTCTGCAAATGTGTGTAGTAATTTCTATCTAGATCTATTCTGTGTAGGTTCAACACATTTACATGGTATCAGAGCCGACAGACTGCTAAGCAAAAGCTACACCAAATTATTTTTGCAAGTACTGAAGATTGAAGAACACAGAAAAGATGGAATTTGTGTTTTACTCACCGATAATACTTCTCACGCCTCATAACTGTTTGGAGTGGAAGCCAAAGATTCTACTTCTTCTCAAAAGTAGAGGCTTATACCAAATAACCATGGCAATGGAAGTAGAGCCTGATTCTGCCGATGAGAAAAATAACTTTCTCAATAGACAAGATATGGCCATAGGATTTATCTTCTTGTCTATTTCTCCAGAAATTCTCCATCAAGTATATGATGACTCACAAGAATCAACTCCAAATGAATTATGGACCAGATTGGAGGTTCTATTTGGGAATAAAGAAGATTGTGAAGATTTCATGCAAGAGGTTGAACAGATAGAGCCAGAAGAGAAGCCATCAGAAGATCAAACATTTTATTCTGAAGATTCTTCTACAAAAGTATTTGCACAAATTTGTATTCCATTAATTGAAGATGATGTCTACTCCATTTCATATTTATTTTCTTAAATTCATGTGGAAGATATATGGCATGTATCTCAGGAGTCACATGCAGACACTTTTGCATGCACCATGCATGCATCTCAGGAGAAAAAAAGGGATCTGCGCACATCAAACTCAATTATGATATTTTCTGAGCAAAATTTGCAGAAACAAATTGCATATTTGAATTCCTCTCAGTAAAATATCCAATTTCAAAAAACAAATCGTCTGAAACGGAGTTCGAAAAGTGAAGTTATGATCTTTTTTAAATCAACAAAATTTCAACATTTTTTCGGAAACGGCTGCACGATTTTCAAAGTTTCATCAAAAATTTATTTGGATATTATTCATTACAAGAAGAGAAAGTGGATATGTGTGGACATATCAATGATGCATATACTTCATCAGATCCGTGCAGACATCTACATCTTCAACAAAATCTTCAATGAACACAAACTTGCACAATTGCGAGGTCTTCTTGGAGTGAAGGACAAGGTTGCTTAGCAACTGCTTTTTGTTCCTTCTCATTTTTTTTTATGCATTGTAATTTGAGGGGGGGGGTTTTCCCATGAGGTTTTCCCTCTTTCCTCACTTCATTTTCAGTGTATCTTTTGTATTTGGGTACCTAACATGGCCTTGTTGCCGAGACCCATTGTTTATTTTCACCATAGTGATGTTCATGGGGGGTGTTGGAGTTACTTCACACACACTTATGATTTATTTTTCCTAAGTTTTTTCCTTGTTTATTAGTCATAATTAGTCATTATCCAGTCTCCTATATTTAGGGGAGAATATTCCACTTGGAGAATATTCTCTTTCAGTTGACACTTCAATTTGACTAGTTGAGTTGAGTTTAGATGCTGCATTGGTTTTGTCACCATGCAACATTGGGATCATCACCAGCTAATGCACACTTTCCTTGGGATCATCACCAGACTGGCGCATTACCCTTGATTTCTTGAGTTAACTCCTCACTACTCTCTGTTCAGTCAGTTAACTAAATACTATTTGACTAGTTAACTCAGCTAGGTGTCAGTTCACTCCCGTAACTGCCTGAGATACTAGACTAGGTGGCAGTTCACTCCCATAACTGCTGGTGTGTGTCCAGATCACTCTAGACCACCACTATGGCTCATTAGTTACTCATGTATCCTATATCTATTGTAAATGATTCACTCTTTGATTGTGGAATACGGTTAATGAGAATTCTTCCATTCTTTCTCTCCTTCTTCTTCTTTCTTAATTTCCCTCTGCAAATGTGTGTAGTATTTTCTAGCTAGATCTATTCTGTGCAGGTTCAAAACATTTACACCCCATGCTCCCAATAACTATGGGATGTGACTTCTCACCCACCCTCTTACATGCATTCAATGATTGGCTTTGGGGACACTCAATCAGAAAATAGATTTTAATACATAATGATAATTAAATTCCGAAATGTGGGTGGAATTAATAGACATGGGTAATTCCCCCTTGGAGTCCTCTCCTAAACATTCTCCTAGAACCTCCCCTCTCTTGTGGATTAATTTATCCCCCATCTCTGTCCATGTCCCCTTAGTAGCTGACATCACATTTTATTATTAAAATTTAGAAATACATTTTGCATATACATCGCTTGGTCATGACCACATATTATATCTACATTAAGCATTAATCAAACTAGGGATTATAGTGGGGATGTTACATTCCCCCTCCCCTACAATTGTGCATCGCCCCCGGTGCACGCTATGCCAATATACACATATATACAAATTTTACATCACCATATTCTTAGAAATAAAATTCTGCAGTTTCATAGCTCCAACAACAGTTCCAACCAAAATATCATGTTCCTCTCAACCCGTTGACCCAAGGACTGCGCCATTCATTTATCAGGGATAACCCAAGGAATGTGCCATTATTTTATCATGACTAACCCAAGGCACATTCCATTCTTTTATCAGGTTCCCCAATGTAGGTTGGATAGGACTCTGAGATGTGTTCCAGAACTCTAGCTGCTCAAAATGGAGTCTTGCATTCTATTTTCTTCAAAATTGAAAAAACATTGCAGGTATTCCTCCCGCATGTTTTGTTCATGCTCCCATGTAGCATCTTCAAGACCATAACGGTTCTATTGAACCTTTACCAACCCTATGGATTTGTTCCTGAGCACTTTGACTTTCCAGTCCAGGATGCGTACTAGTTCCACCCGAAAATCCCCTTCGTGCTCCACGTGGATCATAGTCCAATAAATTATGTGGTTAGGGTTAGGCACATTTTTCTTTAGTAATGGCACATGAAATAAATTATGCACTCTAATGGATGTAGGAAATGCTAACATGTATGCAACTAGCCCTATCTTTTCTAAGATTTCAAAAGGTTCACAATATCTTATTGCCAACTTTGGGAAGCTTCCTAATCTTAGCGAACTTTTTTTCTCCTTCACTTTTAAGAACACATGTTCACTCACTTTAAAATATCTGAAAACTCTATTCTTGTTTGCATAACTTTTCTGCCTATCCTGGGCATCCTTTAAATTCTGTTTGATCTTTACCATTTTCTCTTCCATTTCCTATAACAAATCTGGCCCAATAACTGCTTTTGGATTATCCCAACTCACCGGTGTGTTACACTTTTTGCCATACAATGCTTCAAATGGGCTTATTTTTAATGAGGTTTAATACCCATTATTGTAAGCAAATTCGAATAAATGAATATAATCCTCCCACTTTGATGGTTGGTCCATCACATACATTCTAAGCCACTTCTTTCTTCATCCTTGAACAAAAGTATTGGCTTCCTATAGCTGCATTTGTCTTCTGATATCCTGGGTTCTAAGCATATGGCACAGTGTGCATTTTTCTCAGCACTACATTTTTCATCTCATTGGAATTTGACACATACGCTTTTCTTTAGTACATGAGAATTCCATCTTCTTTCAGCTCATAAAAAATAAATTTCTGCTGAAAATTTCCTTGTTGTAATGTTTCTTTTATTTTTAAGTATTGTTTATCTAAATTTGATGCTACAATAATTTTATCTTTTGGATCAGCCTTGTACATGTTGATGGCTGCAATATGCATCTCATGTGCTCTCCTACTAAGTGCATCAACCACCTGATTTTTCTTACCTTTTTTATGATTAATCTCAAATTCATATCCACTAAGAAATTCAAGCCATCTTGTTTGTTTGACATTTAAGGTTGGTTGTCCAAACAAATGTTTCAGACCGTAGTGGTTTTTCCTTAACTCAAATTTCCTTCCCATAAGGTATTGTCTCCACATTTTTAATGCATGTACAATTGTTGCTAACTCCAATTCATAGGTATCACAATTCCTCTCATGCTCTTTTATTTTTTAGGACTCATAACATACCACATGATCTTTTTGTGTGAGGAATCCACTGATCCCTTCCTTACATGCATCGATGCACACAACAAAATATTCATCTGGATTTGAAATATTTAGTATTGGCACACTTGTCAATATGTCTTTCAGTTGATGAAAGCTCTCTTCATACTCGAGATTCCATTCAAATTTCACCCCCTTCTTTTGCAAAGAAGTGATTGAGCTTGCAATCTTTGAGAATCATTTTATGAATCTTCAGTAATAACTAGAAAGACCCATGAATGATCTGAACTCTGTCACATTTATTGGCGTTGACCATCCTCTAATGGACTCCATCTTCTCAGGATCAACTATTATCCCTTCTGCTAAAATTATATGCCCCAAGTAGTGAAACTTCTTTTGATAAAATATGCACTTACTTTTCTTAACATACAATTTATGCTCTCTTCAAACTTGCAACACCATTATAAAATGTTTCTCATGGTCCTCTTCTAATTTAGAGTGCATGAGTATATCATATAGGAACACAATTACAAACTTGTCTAGGTACTCTCTAAACACTCCATTCATCAAGCACATGAAAACATACATTTGATATTCCAAATGGCACTACCATGAATTCATAATGCCATGAATTCATAATACCCATATATTGTCCTAAATGTTTTCTTGTTGATATCCTCTTCCTTTATCTTCACTTGACAATAACCTGATCTCAAGTCAGTCTTGGAAAATATTCTTGCAACTTTCAGCTAGTCAAATAATCATCAATCCTTGGCAAAGGATATTTTTTTTCTTTATGGTGACCTTATTTAGCTGTCTGAAATCAACACACATCCTTAAGGTTCCATCTTTATTTTTCACAAAAATAAATGGGGCTCCCCAAGGTGACACAGCTGGGTGTACATACCCTTCTTTAACAACTCTTCAAGCTACATATGCAACTCTTTCAACTCTAGTGTGCCCATTCTGTAAGGTGTCTTGGACACTTTGGGGGGGGCAGCTTATGGCACCAAATCAATAGAGAAGTCAATGTATATCTTTGGTGGTAATCCTGGGATTTCTCCAAAAACATCTTCAAAATCCCTTGAGACCGGATGGTCTTCAATGCTTGCCACTTTATCTCTGGCTGCCTCTTCCATATGGCCTACAAAAATCTGACATCCCTTCCTAAATCTCTTTTTCAACTGCATAGCTAAAATTTCTCTAACAACTGCATCTCTTGGAATGCCTTGAACCTTGCCTTGTTTCCCTTCTTCATCAATACATGTGATTGTCTTGTTGTAACAATCTAAGACAACATGGCGTTTTTATAACCAAACCATGCCAATTAGACAATCATATGAACCCAATGGTATGATGCTGACATCTACCTTTATGCCGAGTTCATTCATGTCTATTGGGCAATCTTTAACTAGCTCATTGTTTTTCCTCTTAACCCGTGTGGCTAACTGAAATAACCAAGAATTCTTATGCTTACTCATTTGCAAGTGAAATCTTTCAACAATATTAGAGTTTATGTAACTATGTCTAGCTCCAGAATCAATTAAAATTGCTATGGGATGGTTATCAATCTTACCTTCCACTTCAATCATGGGGGNGCACCAAATCAATAGCGAAGTCAATGTATGTCTTTGGTGGTAATCCTGGGATTTCTCCAAAAACATCTTCAAAATCCCTTGAGACCGGATGGTCTTCAATGCTTGCCACTTTATCTCTGGATGCCTCTTCCATATGGCCTACACAAATCTAACATCCCTTCCTAAATCTCTTTTTCAGCTGCATAGCTAAAATTTCTCTAACAACTACAACTCTTGGAATGCCTTGAACCTCGCCTTGCTTCCCTTCTTCATCAATACATGTGATTGTATTGTTGTAACAATCTAAGACAACATGGTGTTTTTATTACCAATCCATGTCAATTAGACAATCATATGAACCCAATGGTATGATGATTACATCTACCTTTGTGCTGAGTTCATTCATGTCTATTGGACAATCTTTAACTAGCTCATTGATTTTCCTCTTAACTCGTGTGGCTAACTAAAATAACCAAGAATTCTTATGCTTACTCATTTGCAAGTGAAGTCTTTCAACAATATTAGAGTTTATGTAACTATGTCTAGCTCCAAAATCAATTAAAATTGCTATGGGATGGTTATCAATCTTACCTTCCACTTCAATCATGGGAGATTGATATTCCGCTTGCTTTTTGTCCAAGGTTGCATAAATCCTTGGCATATCTCCTCCCATGTATTCCATTATTTTAGCCTCTTAAATGTTGTGTAAAGTCCTCAGTCTTTCTCCTTTTTGAGGGCAGTCCCTATATAAGTATTTTCCCTCACACCCCAACATTGTACACGTTGCTGCCTTAGCCTTTTCCCAAATGAATCTGTATTCTTGTGCTCATTTTGGGTTGACTGAGCTTGTTGATTTGATTGGGTGTTGCTTTTGAAAAAGGGTGGCTTAAAACCTTTAATCTTTTGATAATTTTTACCCTTCATCTTGTCATTCCAAGCTTTCTGGAAAATTGACCTTCCTTTGCTTTGCTCATAGAGATGCTTTTCTCTTCTTATGACTTCCTCCAAAGTTATGGGGTTATCATATTCTATCTTGTCACTGTAGAAATAAAGGTAACCCACTTATAAACCTTTGGATTTTGACTTTCTCATCCTTTATGAAGCCCACACACTCCAACAATTCAAAGAACCTCTTCTCATATTCATCCATTGTCATGCTTCCCAGCTTGAGTTCAAAGAACTATTTCATATTCCTTTCATAATAATGCTTGGAAAAACATTTCTCTTGGAAATATATTTTGAAATGCCTCCATGAGATCCTCTTCTTATCAAGGTTCTTGGCTTACTTAAGCTAATCCCGCCACATGGTTTCCTTTCCTTGCAAGTATTAGGTTGAAAATCTTCTACCCTTGATGGTTATTCATGCAGTTGGAAATATTTCTTCATTTCCAACAACCATGCCTCAACCTCTTCTCCTTTCCTATGCTCACCATTGAAATTTGGTGGATAATTTTCTTGAGTTCACCTTGCAAGATGTCTGTCTCAAGCCTTTTCCTTTGCCTCATGATAGGAGACACACTTGGGCTGCTCCCTGGCCCTTAACTTGCATGATTTCTTTTGGTGTATTGATTTGGAGAATGATGGTCCCTGCTCATGCTTCTTGACTACCTATCATTCCCATGATCATCCTTTCTGCTATGGGATTTGGATGTTGTCACTTGTCTATCACTAGCTTCTTGCTTGGTTCCAGAGTCCCTATTAACTTGCTTATGCAACATATTCAAGCTATGAATTATCTCTTCCTGGGATTTTATAATCCTCACTATATTCCCTATAGCTCCACATTTCTCTATGTAGGCTTCTCATAGTTACAAGCTCTTGTCTGTCTCTTCTTCCATTTGAATTTGTCTCATAGTTTCCCATGCTGACATGCATACCTATGAATTCTTCTTCATGGATATAATATCCCTGGGCATATTCCATAACTCCAGTCCTCATGTAATAACCAAAGTTTATTTCCTATACCTTTAATTCCGCAAGAAACATGCATGCAATAATTATTATTAGAACATTCATAACATAAAACATTTCATCAATTAGAATACAATTTATTATTCATATAAATTTATGAAGAACACAATGAACCAAATTCAAAACCATATCCCTTAGATGCATTCTTCTCTGAAACAAATTTCCATCGACTATATTCATGCCTCATTATGAGTTCCGAGCGAACAGTTACAACATTTCCAAGTTGCAATTTTCCTCTCACTTACTGCTGCAAAAATGATTTATTACTTTCTGATAACTTTTTTTCATTTAATTCAAAATTCTAGGTGGATATATGTATTCTCCTCCTCAATACCTTTCCAATGACTATTCATTTTCTCAAATCCGAGCTCTGAGATGAAAGTTATGGTTCAAAGAAGTTTTGACTATTTTTCCCAATTTATCCTTGTATGCTACATGTGTCATCTTTCTCTTCCTGCACATTTTTACATACCTAGATTCCAAATATGTCTATCTTCTATGGTTTATAATATTTCCATAGACTACTCCTGAGCCTCAAATGGAGTTCTTAGCAAGGATTTATGCCCTCTGGAAGTAAATTGGTGCCGAAATTTTACCCTTACTGTTTCAACTGTAACTTTCTCCTACGAGCTCTGTTTTGTGCTTGGAGTAGCTCATGGAATAAATCTCTCTAATTTCTTTTCTTTAAGATGTAGATACAGAGTGTGTTTTAGTAAAATCTATTCCCATGGGTTTTTATCATCTAAAAATGTAGTTTAGGGCCTCAAAATCGCCCTACAAGTTAAAGACCTTAAAAATACCGAAAATTTATAGAAAATTGATTGTTTTACTATTACAATGGCCCTTTAAATCTGAGTTTTCGATCTCAAATCAACTGAAATATGAGCCATTGATCTGATAATCCTTTGCAAACCTTGCATATCAATCTCCACCACTATCGTCAGCTCGAAGCAATTTAGAACATTGATCCGAGCTCCATAGATGATCTGTCGATCAACGATTCTCTTTGGCAAACCAAACTTGTTCTTGAATCTCCTCGACACCCAATCATCGTCCATTAGAGATTTCTCTTGGAAACTACTTGCAACACATTTTTGAACTAACTGACCCAACCATTGATCGTCAGTCGTCGGTGATTTCCCTTTGTCTGAATGAAACACCTTACCAAATGGGCTGATCCGACCATCGACCATCGACCATTTCTTCGCTGATGTGGCAACAACTGATGTGGCATGACACATGGATATTGATGTGGCATGAAACATAGACTCTAGCATGGCACTATGGCTGATGTGGCATGAAACATAGACTCTAGCATGGCACTATGGCTGACGTGGCATGACACATCATCACCCTCTTTCCTTGATCGACTATTCGACCATTTCTCTCTGATGAACTGAACACCTCGCTGAATTGACCAACTTGACCATTGGCTTTCGAAGATTGGTGCTTTCTCTTTCTCAACTGAAACACTTTTCCTAATCGACCGACACCTAATCATTGATGGTCGATGATTTTCGTTGGTGACTGAAAAACTTCACCAATTTGGCCGACCTAACCATCGACAGTCAACAAATTCTCTTCCCCAACTCCAAGACTTACAAATTTTCAACCAAAACCCTGATGGATTTGGACCATTAATCTATCATTCAAAAATGATCTTGGTCGTTGATCCATCAAACTTCTCCCAACATTTCCGACGAGTATCGACCGTCCTTTTGCTCTCTTTTTCCAACCTCTGAAAACAAATCCTGATCGTCGACTAGCTCCAACTTCGTAATGACCGAAAATGAATCCAAACCGTTTATTTGATCCATTTTCAAAACAACCGAAAATGAATCTTAGTTGTTGATATGCTAGACCTTGGCAACCTACGAAATCATTATAAATTTTTAAATTTATCAAAATGAATATAGGTCGTTGATCTCAAGATCGAATGTAATCTTGGTTGTCGATTCATCAACTCTATCCAAATTATATAGTGGCCATTAAAACATGAAATTCAACCTTCCAAATTGAATTTATCTCTGCAACTTTGCAAATCGACTCCATCAAACCTCTTAGATAGTTTCGAGTCCTTTAAACTTGATTTTTTCTCATGAATTTGACAATTTCTCTCTAATTTTCTCTATTTTCCCCCAAATTTGTCACTTAAAAAAATCTGTAACAATGAATTTTACTCAAATTCACACTGGTTCTTGGCCCATACGGGTCCAGTGTTTGTACGAGAGGCTCTGATACCATAATGTAATGTCCCCCAACCTAGCTAGAGTCCATTATGTGCGAAAAACTCATAAAAACAAAAAATTATGCTATCTAACTGATTTCATGTAGCTTACCAGCTACGAATTACAACCACATTTGACTACTGTCCGTTACCATTAACTTGCTGCATCTGCAACATTTTTCAAGAAGCATGAATGCAACTATTAACTCACACATCAACATGTAAAATTGTTCTCAACATAGAGTAAAAGCACAACAATTAAACACATAACACAACACAACAACAAGATAATACACTTATATTTAAAAATAGTTGTGCAACCAACTACTTGGGACATATGTTCCAACCAACCATAGACCTTTTTCTCCAAATATCAATAGAAATCCCCCCCCTAAGTTTGGGATAACAATCCAAAAAAGAGGGTGGTCTCTCATTGTCCACTCATAGCTCAAAGGTCCCACAACCCACTTATATTCTCCTAAAGCTATCCTGATTTTCCACCAGCTCTCTTCCTCTCGACCCACCCAACCCAAGGAATGTACCCCTTCACCGATATCAGTCCCTTAGGTGTCCCATTCATTTTTTAGGGTCTCTCTGGCATAGGTAACCGAGAATCTCTCTACTAAGATTTCAAGGGAACACATTTCCAAGAAAACTACTAGCAACCAACAACAACACTTATTGTTACAGTGCAACTCACACAAGAGTTCACTTTTCAGGCCCGAAAACCTGTCTCTTCATTCTTCAACTCCAAAAATGCTCCAACATGCTTCCAAAATTCGCCCTCCATGGTTTCTCCAGCCCCATGCTCTCTTTTTTGCTTTGTGCTTGTTGTTCATGCAAAAACATTGACTCAAAAAAATTGTTGTAATTGCCCATACAAATTTCCTCTCTTTGGCTTACTTGCTTGACTCACACACTACCCCAAGCTGATTGTACTCATCCCCCATGCTCCCAATAAATATGGGATGTGACTTCTCACACCCACCCTCTTACATGCATTCAATGATTGGCTTTGGGGACACTCAATAAAAAAATAGAGTTTAATACATAATGATAATAAAATTCAGGAATGTGGGTAGAATTAATAGACATGGGTAATTCCACCTTGGACCCCTCTCTTGGAAATTCTCCTAGACCCTCCCCTCTCTTGTGGATTAATTCATCCCCCATATTTGTCCATGTCCCTTAGCAATTGATTTCATGGATGCTTATGTTGTTGATCGATGTAAAATTGACATCGACACTTTTGGAGGTCCTTTAGAACATATACAATCTTGTTATGGGAACCCTTCTTGACCTTGATGACCAATTTAAATTGATGCAAGTATGAATTCCATTTGAATTGTCAAGTCCATTGCAACTTGGCCTAAGTTTTCAAAAATTGCAACAATTGATGATTTGAATGTATCATCATTTCCTTATAGAGTAAATTATGTTTCCAATGCTTGAGATATTGTACAATGACATGCAACTCTTTATCATAGGCCGAGTAGTTAAATAATACACCCATGAATATTTTTTATTGATAGGAAATTGGTTTACCTTACTGCAACAATATTTCTCCCATGGCACAACTCAAGGCATCAACTTCAATCTTGAAAAAAAAATCAAATTAGGTAATCACGTCACTAGGGAATTACACGCCTTCTCCTTCAAAGCTTCAAACACATTCTCATGCTCTTTTTCCCATGGGAATGCCTTGTTGCATCTAGTCATCCCATGCAATGGTTTTGCTATCTCAAAAAACCCTATTATAAATATCTTAAGATGGCTTGTAGATCCAAAAAGAATCCTTACTACAATCACATTCTTATGTTAGCATTTCAAAACATATTTTAATGAAGATTTGTCCTCCACCTATAATGAATCTTTGGTATAAAATCCCTCTTTCCAAAATCAAACTTATTTCATTTGGTTTAAGAGTTATGCTCCCTCAAATTTTGTAGAACTCTTTCTAGTTGTTGGAATCTCTCTTCTCAATTGTTACTAAAGGACACTATGTTGTCCACATATATAATGAAAAAGAACTCTAGGTATGACCTCAAATACCCCATTGATTAGATGCATGAAATGGTTGGTTCATTGCATTCAAGTATATTATGTACATTGAAATAGTTAATAAAAATAATATTCCCTGGCTGCGATACATGAGTGATGAAAATGATGGGGGGGAGGGGGGTATGATTCCACTAGAGAGAGCAGTCCAAGGGGGATTTTATTCATGGGTATTAATCCAACCCACATTCCTGGATTTTATTATCATTGTGTATAACCTTCTAATTTGTTGTTGAGTGTTCCCAAAGACAATCATTAAACTCTTGTAAGAGGGTGGGTGCGAGGAGTCACATTCCAGAGTTATTGGAGAGCATGGGCCTAAGTACAATCATCCTTGGGAGGAGTGTAAGTCAATAAAGCATGAGAGAAGAAGAAAATTCGTATGGAAAAGGAGGACCATTTTTTACAGGCATATTTTGGATAGCAAGAGAGGAGCTAAGTGTTGGGAAGAGAACCAACCATGTTGTGCTTGAAGGAAACCATTGTTTGACTATGTTTTATGTCAAGGAAGAGGCATGTGTGCTTGTAAAACATGTTGTAAGACTATAGAGTGTTTTCCTATTGATGAAATTTCTCAAGAGCCTTGTGAAGGCTACTGTTAGCACTCCTAAAGCAACTAAGATTTCGCAGAGACACCAGATGAGAGATTCCTGGCCAACTGAGTGCACCGGAAGCCCTGATAAATGAATGGTACAACCCGAGGGACTGTGAGAAATGAAGGGGGTACATTCCTTGGGTTGTGCAAGTTGTGGGGAAGTGAGCTAGAGGATTAGAACTGCTCTGGGAGTGGATCCTTGGTTTTGGGTCTGTTGTGTGTGGAGAGTAGACAACCAAGAAGGTCGAATCTCCTTGTGGACTCATAGCCTCAACTTGAGAGTGGCCTATTTTTGAGAAAAAATGAACAACAATGCCTATGGATAGGAGGTTCATCCTTCGTATGTAGCCAGTTGGTTAATTATTAACAACGAAGTTCTCTATTATGTTCTTATGTTTATTCCACTGTGCAAATGGGTTACATGAATGTTGTGTGCTTATTGTATGCATTCACATTTTTAAATATGTTGTTGGATGCATTTAGAACTACGGTATCAGTAAAATGGTTAAAAATGTTTGTTTTCCTATAGCTCG
>SNQJ01S0003461.1:86218-122651 GCA_010110895.2 Picea sitchensis
AAAAAATGAACAACAATGCCTATGGATAGGAGGTTCATCCTTCGTATGTAGCCAGTTGGTTAATTATTAACAACGAAGTTCTCTATTATGTTATTATGTTTATTCCACTGTGCAAATGGGTTACATGAATGTTGTGTGCTTATTGTATGCATTCACATTTTTAAATATGTTGTTGGATGCATTTAGAACTACGGTATCAGTAAAATGGTTAAAAATGTTTGTTTTCCTATAGCTCGTAAGCTATAGGATTAGTTAGCATAAACAAATAATTTTATGAGTATTTCTGCACATAATGGACCTCAACTAGGCTAGGGAATGTTACATTATGGTATCTGAGCTTCTGGTTGAACACCGGGTTTGTATGTGCCAAGAACCAACGCATATTTGGAAAAATTCACTATTACAGATTTCAATCTATGATGAAATTGGGGGAAAAGGTGAAACATCTGAGCGAATTCCCCAAATTTGTGAGCGAATTTGAGTTTTTCAATGCCTCAAAACTGCCAAAGAGAGGTTTAATGGCGTCACCCTACAGGTTGTAGAGCTAAAATTCGACTTGGAAGGTCGAAATTCACGTTTTAATGGCGGCTAAAGAAGTGGAGGAAGTTTGATGGATCGACGATCAAGATTGTGTTTGATCTTGAGATCAACAACTCAGATTCATCGTAGATTGATTCAAACTTATAAGTTTTCGAAGCTTTGCAAAAAGAAAAGAATCAACAACCAGGATTCATTTTTGTAGATTGGCGAAGTTAAAAAATCAATGGTCGAGATCATCGACATATTTGGGATAAGTTGGGAGAATCATTGGTCAATATCTCTTTGAATAGGAGATCGATGGCCCATATTCATTTGCAATTTGGTCGAAAATTTTCTAATTTTTGGAGTTCGCCAAGAGAGATCGTCGATGCCCAACGATCAGATTGGCGCGATTTGCAAAAAGTTTTAGTTTGTCAATAGAAATTGTCAATCGCCAATGGAAGGTTTCAAGCGACTAAAGGAAATCGTCGATCGTTGATGGCCGATGATCGACGGTCAACATAATTGGTGAGTTGTTCAATTCATACAAGAGAAGTTACTGATCACTAATGAAAGGAAAGAGGACGATGATGCGTCTTGCCACATCAGTTTCCACAAGTCATGCCATGTCAGCCATAGTACCATGTGATCATCCACATGTCATTCCATGTCAACATCCATGTGCCATGCCATGTCAGCCAAGATGTGGCCAAAGGCCGATGATCGGGGTTTGTCTGAATTTGTAAACAAGTTGGTTGTTAAGGGAATTCGTCGATGGCCAATCGTTGATGATCGAGGTTCAATGAGATTTGTGGGAAATGTTTGTTTTCCAAGAGAGATGATCGATGGCCAATGGACGATGATCAGGGTTCGGGGAAACTAGTGAGAAAGTTTGATTTTACCAAAGAAATAGCCGATCGACGATGTAATATTGGAAAATCAATGGTACAGATTGGTTCGAGCTGGAGATCAATGGTGGAGATTCATCTACGAGACTGGGGACGGTATATCGGATTAAAAATTGATATTTCCCATGATTTTGAGACCGATAGATTAGATTAAATATTGTTATAACAATAAAACAATCAATTTTCTACGAAATTTTAAGATTTTCGAAGGCCATTCATGAGGCATTTTGAGGCCCTAAACAACGTTTTTAGGAGTTTGAATGTTCAAAACTATAAGTATTAAATGCACCACATATATCTTATATATCTTAAATAAAACAACTCAAAGGGAGCTTTCCAACAAGCTATTCCGATCACAAAATAGAGCTCGTATGAAAAAGTTACAACTGAAATAATTAAGGGCATATTTTCAGTACTAGTTTACTTCCAGAGGGAATAACTTCTTGCTCCGAAGTCAGTTTGTGACCGAAGAGAAGTATATGGAAATATCTTGGAATATAGAAGACATATATGGATCCATAATTGAAATATGGGTATCTAAAATTGTGCAGGATGGAAGATAAAGATCCTTGTAGCATTCAATGCTAAAAGGGGAAAACAATCAAAACTTATGTAGGTTGTAACTATCAGTCTAGAGCCCGGTTAAGGGTCAAATTTTGATAGATAGTTTAATAAATAGGAATGAAGAAACCCAATTGATATTCTATCAAAATCCCAAAGGAGTTGGTGTAGGGATGCATGAACAGGGCCAAAATTTCTAAGTCAGGGGAAAGTGCAAAGGGGCAAAGTTGTCATTTCCAGATTGCTGCAGATTTTGACTAGAGCATCAATTTGAATATATGAGAGTTGTTTTGAATTTAGTGTTGGAATTATTTTGTATGTTTCTTTGAAAAATTTTCGTGGTTGTTGACATATTTACCTCTATAAGTGGAAAAAATGGTATTTGATATTATTTGCACCGGGGAGAAAGGTGCACAAAAGGGGTAAATTAACAATATTCAATTGCCTATAACTTTCTTCTCATTGCTCATAATTGAGAAAGAAAGTAGTCACTAAAAATATATTGGATAGGAGAATCCATATATTCACCCAGAATTTAGTTTTGATCCTAATATATCTCAAGGAATTAGAAGGAAGGTTACTAGTGGACTTGAAGGACACCATTGAGCAGAATGAGAATTTCAAGGAGCCATAACTTTTGGCTTGTAAATCAAATTGAAGCATGAGTATGGTAATTGGAAAGGTTATTCAGAGGAAACTATGATAGAAGGTCCAATTTATCCAGGAGAGCATCGTTTTCTCCATAAAGTTGTAGGAAAAAGTGGAATCAGATTCCATGAACCGTGTGACTACTCAATGTGAAGATTTTTCCAAATAGTGTCAAAATTTGGAGAAACTTTCCCAGATGATAGAAGTGAGTTGCAGAGGTGGTTGTTGGGTAAGGAAGAGTATTTAAACTCATTATATTTCCTATTCATAAGTATAGAGGCTCATTTGAAGTCCGATAAATTGGGAATCAAATGGGGTTGAGATTATTAACAGGGCATTGTTAATAAGCAAAAGAACACTCTAGTAGAGACTGTTGTGTGAAGGTATTGTTAGAAAGAGGATAAGATTCGACAAATGAGGATTGTGTGAGTCTATTCCAGGTTAATCCCAGGGTCCATAGGACAAGGAAGTAGGTCAATCTTGTACAGTTGGATGAAGCATCAAAGAGATGCATAGGGAAGTGTAGGGCCACAGAGCAGGTGATGAAAGGTTGACAAAGGAATAAGGAAGAGCATAGAAATATTAACATTCAACTACTACATAATATGAATGGATTGCAAAGGAAAATTGACAAAGGTTCTCACAAAAATCATGAAGCCAACAGGTGAGGAATGTTGTAGCATGCACAAGGAGTTAAGGAAGACTTCATATCCTTGAGAGTAGAAATGTATTGAAGGCTACAAAGCTTGTTGTAAGAGAAGGAAAAGGATATCATGAGATGACGTGTGAATCATGGAGTGGATGAGTCATCTCTATGTGCAAGCATAGGAATGTAGGAAGAAGGAATTGTTAATATATGACTTAGCTACTTGTGTTTAAAAGTACTCAGAGCAAGAAAGATAACTCTGTTATTAGAGTGCACAACGAAAGCAAGGTACAGGTACAAACAAAGGAGTGTAACATTCCATTTGGAGCAGAGTGGTATTGAGTGTTCAAGTAGTGATTCATAATGAATCACTCAATGAATTGAAGAGAGGTATTTAAAATTGAGCAAAGCCATGGATAGAAAAATATATTAGAAAATATGACATAGAAGAAACATTTCAAAATGTTGAAATGCCAATTAATGAGAATGATATTTCAATACTATTTTGGTCAAAGAATTGGGGAGTGGTTAATTAGATTGTAGTGCTAATATTCAGTTGGATTAGTGCATAAAGGAAGTAGTTGTGAGATTGTAGCACTAGTGGATCTAGTGGCTGGAAATGTAGAATGACCAAGTGGAGATTGGTTAGAAAGTTCAAAATAGGGTCCAATGCTGCACACTTGAGAAGAATGGTAGTGCACATGACAACAAGGTTCTATAGGAATTCAAGGATATCCATCTAAAACAAAAACAAAATAAACAAGTAAAGTAGAAATAAATATGCATTGGAGTGCATAATGGAATTGGTGCATGATGCATGCAATAAAGATAGAATGCATATACATGAAATAAGTATGATGAGATTAATTGCATAGTGCATAATGATAGGTATTTTGTACATATGGACATGCCTAGACATGTATATGGCATGAGTGTAGACTAAGAGTAGTCTGTTGATATATATACATGAATTAATGGTGTTGTGACATTTGAATAAGACTAATGATGGATTGTGTATCAAGGAAAAATGTTTATAGCATGGATGAAAACAATGTTGGTGATGATGAATATGTATATGAGAGCCACTCGTATGGAGACAAATATGATGGTAAGAATGTTGATAAGGAGGTTGTTAATGGGAGCTTACAAGCTTCTACAAAATGCTAGTTGATCAGGGAGCATCAAGTAATTTGATAACAAACATGTAGGTATGCATTTGGTCTCTTATGTTGCATAAAATGATGAAGGGAATTGAGGTAAGATTTACCTCAGTTAAAGTTAAACATTTGAATTGACGTGTAAAGGAAGAGGGCCTTGAAGGTGAAAATTTATTTAATACCTGAATGCATCTATATGGAATTTAATTGCATATTGGTTTATGTTGTTTATGAGATCATAACTAGTCAAGTAAGGAGACATACTCTTGTCATAGCAATGAATGCCATTAGAGGTGGCCAGGTGTGAGGCCATGTTGAGGTTGGAAATGTAAAGGCTATAGAACCACAAAAGTGATTAATGGTATTCCCTTGTATAACCGATGTTTGGACTACAACCTCTTTGTTGACACAAGAGAGAAATCACATAATTATATTCCTAGTGTTGTGTATGGGTTGAAGAGGAAGGTATCCAAATGATTGGATAGGTTGTGGGGAAGAGTTTGGATAATGTGTTAAGGAATTAGCTAGACCTTCCAACCCACCATGGTGGAATAAATGACATGGATATATGGTATTCTAGAGTCAATGCAAGGATGCATTATGTATATGTGATCATGGGTATTGGAACATTGGTTTTATTTATTGGTAAAGTTTGATTGCATTATGAAAATATTTGTATGCTAGATCATGCATGTACAAGGAATGGCGGTGTTTTTCCATTTAATATGAAAAATAGTTGGAAGTGATTGAATTTTAGAGTAATATAATTTTGAAATGACTTCATGGACCGATTGCAAATGTGCAATAAGAGGATAATATGCATAAATACTAACAATTTGTTTGGCTGTGTGAGAGTTGAGAAAATGCAAGAAAAATGGTCTTGGATATGGCAATGGGGTAAGTCCATGAAGAAGACCGATGCCTGCTATTGCAAGAGCCAAACATAATAGGTAGAAAACTCATGCTTGGGAAATTATGTTTTACTATATAAAACAGGTTTTGAAAATTAGTAAGTGAAATTGTTATGATGATATCTCATGATGAATGTATGTGTGTATAGATGAGATAATAGCTATTCAAGCTAGGAAAGATCGAGAACAAGGCTACTTTTAGGACATCAGAACCCTATGATTTCCACAAGTTACATATTTATAGTGGAAGTTTAGCAGTAACTTGGCACTCTCCTTGCATGAGAAAGCCTTGGAAAGATGGATCACTTGAGGGATTGTGCAATAGAGAAGGGGATTCCTGAGCCTAGAGGGTGAGTATAGCAAGGAAGAGGAAACTTAATAATGCATATGGCATGGTGGTTGGGATCATGTGGGTGTGCCAGAGAAGAATAATGAGCTAAAGTATTTCCCGTGGTAGCTTTTTGAAGTACAATATAGTCATACAAATGAGTATTGGTTTATGATTTCAAACTTATTTTGAATAAATGTTTATATTTTGGAGTTGAAAACTCCTATGAATAAGATGATTGTTACATGATAATGGATATAATGGGTATTATTTATTAATGGATGCTATAGGAACAATTGAAGAGTGAAAGACATGTACTAGGCATATTTTTGAGGACAACTAGAAGAAGCAAGTTGCCAGGCTTGCAAATGAACCAAGTTGTCAGGCCTAAAGAGTGAACTCTTGTGTGGGAGTTGCATAGTCGAAGAAATAGGTTGTCAGGCCTGAAGAGTGAACTTTGGTGTGAGTTGCACTGTAGTAGCAAGGTTGTTGTTGGATATTATCCTGGTAGTTTTCCTAGTAACGAGTTCCCTTGAGTTCTCAACAATTAGATTCCCAGTTACCTGTGTCAGAAAAACCTTGAGAGATGAATGGTACAACCGGATGGACTGAGGATAGTGAAGGGGGCACAATCTTTGGGTCAGCCCTGATAAAATAATGGTGCATCCCAATGGACTAGGAGTAGTGAAGGGGGTACATTTCTTGGGTTGGGTAGGCCGAGTAGAAGAGAGATGGTGGAAATCAAGACAAATGTAGGAGAATGCTAGCGGGTTTTGTTTATGTTTGTGGCCAAAGCGCTTATGTATTTATGTTTGGGGCCGGAGCACTTATGTGTTTATGTTTTTGGGTCAAAGAACCTATGTATTTGTGTTTTTGGGACAAAATGTTGTGTGATATTAGGCAAGAGATCTTATATGTTGATTAAAGGCTGGAGAGACTGGATTTGGAATTGTCTGTACATCGTATGTTGTTGTGCACTGAGAACAATGCAAAAAAAAAGGGAGAGGGGAATGTAACATCCCTATTTTTAATCCCCACAAATTATAATGTAATTGTACAAATGTGGTTTAGGTTAGTGATCCGATATGTTGGGGAGAAGAGCCTGTATTGATTTAATGTGGCCGGGGCTAAATTGTATATTATGTACATTGAAATAATTAATAAAAATAGTAATTGTTGGATGCAATATGAGAGGGATGAAAATGATAGGAGGACTATGATTACACAAGAGAGAGGGGTCCAAGGTGGATTTTATTCATGAGTATTAATCCAACCCACATTCTTGAATTTTATTATCATTGTGTATAACCTTCTAATTTGTTGTTGAGTGTTCCCAAAGCCAATCATTAAACTCATGTAAGAGGGTGGGTGTGAGGAGTCACATTCCAGAGTTATTGGAGAGCATGAGCTTGAGTACAATCATCCTTGGGAACAATGTAAGTCAAGAAAGCATGGGAGAAGAAGTAAATTCACATGGAAAAGGAGGACAATTTTTAGACAACAAGAGAGGAGTTGAGTGTTGGGAAGAGAACCAACCATGTTGTGCTTGAAGGAAACCATTGTTTGGTTGTTTTTTATGTTGAGGAAGAGGCCCATGTGCTTGTCAAATGGGTTGTAATCTTGTAGTACATTTTCCTCTTGAGGAAATGGCTCAAGAGCATTGCGAAGGTTGTTGTGAGCACTCCTGAAGCAACTGAGAGTTCCTAGAAAACTTAGCTAAGAGATTCTTGGCCAACCAAGTGCATTGGAAGCCATGATAAACTAATGGTACAACTTGAGGGATTGTGAGCAGTGAAGGGGGTACATTCCTTGGGTTGTGCAGGTTGTGGGGAAGTGAGCTGGAGGAGTGGAACCTAGGTTTTGGGTCTGTTGTGTGTGGATAGTAGACAACCAAGAGGGTTAGATGTCCTTGTGGACTCATATCCTCAGGTAGGGGGTGGATTGTTTTTGAGATAAAATGAATAATAATGCCTATGGTTTGGAGGTTCATCCTCCGTACACATCCAATTGGTTAATTATTAACATACAAGTTCTTTGTTATGTTATTCCACTGTGCAAATGGGTTATATGAATGTTGTGTATTTGTTGTGTGCTTACTATATGCATTCAATTTTTTAAATTGGTTGTTATATGCATTTAGAACTATGCTATCAGTCAAATGGTTAAAATTATATGTTTTCTTATAGCTGGTAAGATATAGGATTAGTTAGTAGAAAACTTTAATTTTATGAGTATTTCTACATCTAACGGACATCAACTGGGTTGGGGAATGTTACAACTATATATTATTATTTATCTCTTCACTCTCCAACCATGAAGTTATATACAACCCACTGGTTGGAAGTGAAACATCATAGATCAAGTTAATCTCATGTTGGATTGGGGGGTGGTAGTGTTGTCACATACAAGAACACATATTCATAATTAATCAACTAGTTATCAATGGGTGTCTTAGGTTTAGGAGTATGCTTTATTTCCCACATATTCTTCTTGGTCCAGGGTCTTACCACTAAAATCAAAATAAAATTATGGTTTACATTGATAAGTCTCTTTGTTTGAACTATTGAGCTCATGGAAAAAATCTCTTTTCCTTGATAGGAATGAATAACACATGGTTTACAATTACCACCCTTAACTAAGTATCCCTCCTCTTGAATATTACATCTGTATTCCACAAGTAAGGACTTCCAACAATGACTCCATGGACATCTAATGACACTACATCACATTCAATCTCATCGATAAAATCAACTAAAATTGTAAATTTTATCTTACATTGCTTCTTGATAGCCATATTGATGTCCTTATACAATCATCCTAAGGGATATGGATTTGGATGATCCCGAGTAGGAAAAAAAACTTCAAAAATAACGCATAACCTCACTTTTATCTCAACACATGACACATTCCCTCACAAATATCTCAATATACACTTGCATATGTGGCAAATAAAAATACCTTTGCATGTTACCAATGTCTTATGCTTGTCAAAATATTTTTCAACCCTTAAACTATGTGCTTCCCTCATAAGAACAATTTATGTTCCCTTCTTGGAACACAAACCTTCATATAGTAATAAAGTATACCACCTTCAACATGAAATCCTTGTTTGTAGCATGACGTATCAGTCACATTACCTCCTCCTTGTTGAGTAAACAATAACTCAAATGCTTAATTTCTTGCACAATTACATGCAATGCTTTATCATATGTCAATAGTTGATGACTACAACAATGAATGTTTTTTGAGTGTTAAGAAATTGGCATACGTTGCTACAATAATAGTTCTCCCATGTCATAGATCAAGGAATCAATTACAATCTTAAAAAAAGTTTCAAGTTAAGTAATCCCAACACTAGGAAATTACACACTTTCTCCTTCAATTCAAACACCTTCTCATGCCCCTTTTCCTACTTGAATTCCTTGTTGAATCTAGTAATCCCATGTAATGGTTTTTCTGTCTAAAACAAACCTACTATAAATCTCATAAGGTGGCTTCCTAAATCCCAAAAACTCATGAATATAGCCACATTCCTTAGGGCCTTTAATTTGAGAATGTATTTGGTCTCATCTATTATCAAAGTATATATGTACTCCATCTATAATGAATCTTAGGTATAAAATATTGTTCTTGGCAAAGTCAAACTTCTTTAAGTTGGCTTGCAACTTATTCTCCCTTAGAGTTTATATACATATATATATATATAATGGCAATATGTCATATGTTAATAAATACCAATATGTCATCCACATAGTTAATTGAAAAGGAGTCTTGGTACAATCTCAATCTCTTAGTCATTAGACACACATAAGTGGTTAGTTCATTGCATAAGCCAAATGAAAACCAACCATTCAAGTAGCCCTTCTTTCATCTTGAAATTGGATTTCCATGTGGATTCCTCTCATATTCTAACTTGAAAATAGCTAGACTAAAAATCCAAACCGACAAAGAAAGATGTCCCTTGCAATTGATAAATCAAATCATTTATCCCATGTAGAATATATTGATTCTCGATAGTGGTCTTATTCAAGGATTTAAATTGCACGCACACATACCATGTACCATCTTTCTTGGAAACCAATGCCATGACTTAAATACATGGTTCTACACTATATTGAATGGTCCCTTATTCCATCAATAATTCTACCTAATTCTCAAATTCTTCACTCCAACCATAAAGTTCTATACAATCCATTGTTCGAAAGTGCAACATCAGAGACCAAGCAAATCTCATGTTGGATTGGCCTCTTTGGTGGTATCCCTTTTGTATACAATAACACATCTTTGTAATATATCAATGATTGAAAATGGATCACTATATAATTTTTCATTTGTTTTGGTACTCTGTGGGTGGAAAATTGGAGATAATGGCTTGTAGGGTCCATTCCAGGGGCAAGTCTTTTTTTGATGATTTGGGGTCCAAAAACTTTCAAATCTCATTTGAGGCATTAAACAACATTTTTTTGGGGGGATTTAAACTTTTCACAAAAGTTCCTATCCTATTGATGCTATTCTACACCTCGATATCTTTCCAATGGTACAAATATCACCTCAATTGGAGTTCATATGAGGAGTTTATGGCTCCTTCAAGTTGACCTATACCATTAACCACCATAGTACCAACTGGATTCCAAGTTAACTCCCATTACTCACACATTTGGAGATAGTCATGTGTGACTTTCAAGAATAATCTAGAGGTTGCAAAACCCTAACCTTAATTGGGAGTCGAGGCATGCAAAAACCATAACCTTAACCTTAGATGGTTATCGAGACACGCTAAATATTGGCCCTCTAGGAAAGGAAGTGGTTCCATTCTTATTGTATTATTTCACTACTCGGTAGTTGAACAGAGCAAGGGAGAATGATATTGTAGCAAAACAAAGTAAATATAAAACCATGTAGCAACCATATAGGCCACGATGCCAATGAAAACTCCATAGTGAGTCTTCCTTTCTTTGTATTTTATTGCATATCTAAGAAGAAAAGAGGAAGGCATAGTCCTCACCTTTTGGTTGGGTTTTTCCATATTGGGTTTCCCATGGTACATCTTGTGTTCATTGTATGGATGGTGTGTTATTTCCCTTAGCTTCTTTCATTTCGATATGAAATTATTTTAGTATTTTGTGAACAAAGGTAGTAATATTAAATATTAATCTTAAGTAAAAAAACTACATAACAAAGAGTTTGTAGAAGCTTGTAAGATCCATTGTGGTGAATTGTTCTAGTGGAACATCCATGGAAGTTTATATATCAATCAACAACTTTTCAATGGGCATCTTATGTTTATGACAATGATCAATGTTCCACGTCTTCTTCTTGATTTAGGGTCTTCCCATAATATTTTTTATGGTTGACATGATAAGTGTCTTTGCTTGCATTATTGATATCATGGAAAAATTCTCCTTTCCTCGATAGGAATGGATGACATATGGTTTACCATCCTCAACCAATATTTAATAATCATCCCTTCACTTCAAGACTACATACCCATATCACAAATATGTACTTCCAACAATGAATTCACAAACATCTAATGACACCAAATCACATTCAATATCCTTAACAAAAGAAGCTAAAATTTCAAATTTTAACTTGCCTTGTTTCTTGATAGCCAACTTTGTGTCCTTATGTATCCATCCCGAGGGATGTGGATCTGGATAATTTTGAGTGGGAAAACACAAGTTCATTAATAATGCCTTTGGTATTAGGTTATTTTGACTAATAATGTCAATGGTGGTCTTTATGAATGCCTTGTGGATCTCCATCTTGACATGGAACAACTGCTTCGTCTCTTTTTTCTTGGGTTTGGATTATGGCTTCACCATGAACGATAACTTCTCATAGACTTCATCATCACCATTGTATTGTTCCTCATCCTCAACCTTAGCAAGTAAGAACTTCCTCAAACTCTTGGTTCTTTATCTAAATGAAGTTTCAAGCACTTTTTTTCATCATGTCTGATCTTTCCACTATGCTTGTAAAAAATATACAACTTCCTTCCTTCCTTATCCCCTTTTTTTTTCTTTGCAACATGAAACGTTTTCTTTGGAGCCTCTAACTTCTATCCACCTATCTATCTAGTGGATTTGTTGGATATTACACATTCCCTTGAGGCACCTTTTAGCCAAATTCCCTTTGCCTCCACATACCTAGACTTGGCGTATGCTTCATCCATTGTGTTGATGTCAAACAAGGTCAAATTTATTTATTCTTGAATATAGATATGTAGACCTTCAACATACTATAACACTATTATTTCCTTGTTCTATATAATCTATAACTTAATAGAGCGTGGATGGAACTAGGTTGACTATTCTTATACCTCATTCCCGTATTTCTACCAAAGTTATTGCAAATTGATCTTCATATCTTATTCATATCCATTTGGATACAACTTCTTGATCTATAGGGTACAATAGTTCTCCATTTATATAATACAACACATTTTTGAACTTAAACTATTTTGTGATATTGTCTCTCAAAGAAAACCTTCATTTATGATATTGTCTCTCAAAGAAAATCCACCACCAAAGTAAGGCATCTCCTAACATCTTCAATTGAGCACCTTGAAACTTTTTCAAGTGTGAAAATCCTTGAATAGTGAAGTACACTTCAAGTTGATGCAATTGATCATCCAACCTCTTATAATTAAGTGGTTTACTCAAATAATTCAATTTATTTTTTTCATGTCCATCCCAAATGGTTTCTATGCACCAAACAATGATTGAAATGGGTTTACATTTTTGGTAGTTGTACTTTCCAAACTTACCATACTTGAACTAGGTCCCAAATTTGGCAGTGCCAAACCAACGATGTTCATGGTGACAATACTAGAAGGTATTTCTATGCTAGTATAAGATAAAATAACATATGTTGGAGGTATTTAATCCATTGTTATCAGGTTTGGTAGAAACACTAAACTGAATGTGCTTTCCATTCATTGAATAAAAGCTAACTATTATTGTATATCTCATCAAAAAGACAATACTTCTTGCTCCATGCTCTTCAAAATATGATGGGAAGACCCAAATTATTATACTCTTTTATGATCACTAATTTTTCTTGACTCGCCATATCTTCTTCTTGTATGAACTACACACTTTTTATGGTTTCTACTCTTGTCCACAATGAATCTCCACTAGCTTGGTACCAACTTGTAGTATTCACCATCCAAATGCTTCCATAGCAACTCTACTAGTGGAAGGAACCACACTGATACCAAACTTGATTAATTGGTTAGCCTTGATGAGAAAAATTAGTTAGTTTAAGTGGAATACTTGAGGATTTAAACATTGGAGCTAACTGAAGTATAATCATAGAGTCCTCTCAATTTTTGGAACAATGGGTTAAGCAGGTTCATCACACCTCTCAATATTTTGGAGATAATTATTCATTAGTTGATAGTTGAACAGGAGACTTGACTGAGTAGTCGATGAAGCATTTGATTGGTAGGTCAACCATGGAAATCGATTAGCACATAGGTCAAGGTATAATTCAAAGAGTTCATTATGAAACCTAGCCAATCAAAGTGGACTATGTCCTCTTCACTTAATGGGAGTTATTTACACTTTGGTGCTATATATAGATGTCCTTATGTATCTGTCTATCATGCACTTCTTATGAAAGTTTTTGGCTCTTTGTGTTTCCTATTTTATGTTGAGCTATGGTTCCTTGTGCTTAAATGTTTTAATGGTATCTTTACACACCACCTCTTCTTGGAATTTATATCTCCTTGGTCTACTAATTCCATGGTCCTTTGACATGGTATTAGAGATATTTTTTAAGACCTAGCTTGTTGTCTACAACTCCTTTAGAAGTTTTCACTTGCACATGCTCCTGATGAGTCAGATCTATATAATATATTGACTGAGGGGTTTGGATTTAATACTATATCGAGTTATATATATGTAGATCAAGATCACGAGTTCCAAGCAAGAACCTACAATTCTGAATGGCCAAAATTATAGTAAGTGGGCATATGATATGGAAACATTATTGAAGTGTAAGGCACTCTGGTAGTTTACATGGATTATGGTCCCATATATAATGGATGATCAAAAACCGTATGTCATCAATGGGAAGAAGGATGGGGGTATAAGAGTCATAATGACCTACATATCTAAGGAGATTCACTTCATACGAGTATGATCAAGTGTCTGAATGAATTTTAGAAGAAAGAGAAGACTCTATTTGATAATATCGATGCAATTCAAGCCATGCATATAAGAGTTGATCTCTCTTTATCCTCTACATTTTGAAAGAATTGAAGACTATTTGGCTCACATGAAGGAAATTCAGTTGAAATTGGGTGAGTGTAGAACATTTTTCTTGAACAAGAATGGTCAACTCATAGAACTAAGTTTGATGAACCTAAAGACACTATATGGTGTATTCTATTCTTGTGTTATTTGGGCATCTAGAAAATAAAATGATAAGCATTATTGATTTAACTCTTTCTATGGTTTTCTTATCATGTCATAGGAAAAATTGCTTGATTAAGGGAAAATCGAAATTAAGAAACATCCCCATTTGTTGAAGGGAAAAGGTTGACATAATTATAGAGAAAGAGGTTGAATAAGAAATTGGGAGAAAGGATGAGATTACATCAACTAGACCATTAATAAGAAGCATGATGGTTAGGCATCGATTAAGAAATGTATGAAGGATAAGACCTATCATTATTGTGGGAAATTAGGACATATGGAGAAGGCTTGTTGGAAGAAGACTAAATACCTTGAAGAGAAATCCAAGAAGCTTGAAGGAGATGTGTTAACTATGCATTCCACTAACCTACAACACCAAATTCTAGAAGGTAATGCATAAACTTTACATTCTGTGTTAGTGTTTCTTAGGGCTTGGATGCTTACAATTATAAAAGTGAGTGGATAGTTGACTCTGGTTGTAACCATGACATGGTAAATATGCTTCTCTCTTTTCATCATTAAGTAAGGCTATAGAAGAAGAAATATTTGTTGTTGATGATTATTCTCTTATGGTTGCTCATTGTGGTAAAATTCAATGTCAGAATGGTTAATCACCAATGTGTACCATGTACATATTTTGAGTGCCAATTTGTTCTGTGTACGCCAAGTAACTCATACCATCAATAAGGTGGAATTTTGGACGGATCAGTTTGTTGTGAAATATATGCACAATAAATTCATTGATTTTGTTTAGGGGATTATTGATCTAAGGAAAAATTGTAAAAGTTCCATGACTTTCTTATAAAATATCCAAGATCTACTCCACTCATAGAAATGACCAACAACTAGAGAAAAATTTGGCATGAAAGACTCAATGATCTGAATTTTTGAAGTATGAAGTTGATGATAAAACATGAGATGGTTATTGGACTACATAGGGTTGTTCCCATTGATGGTTTATGCGAAGGGTGTGTGCTTGGAAAACATCACTATGATACATTTGAAATAGTGAAGGCTTGGAGAGAAAAGACTCATCCAGAACTTGTCCACAGTGACCTATGTTCCCTAAACAAACCATCACTAGTAGGTGAAAGGTATGTTTTGGATTTCATTGATGATTTTTCTAGGCATACTTGGGTATATTTCTTGAAGAATGGGGATCATGTATTTAAAAAATTCAAGGAATTTAGGGCATTCAATGAAAATCAATTCAATAGAATTGAATGTTTAAGGTCAAACAATGGAGGAGAATATGCGGGAAATACCTTTGAAAGCTACTTGTCATAAAATAACATCTCTTGGAAGAGATTAGTACCTTACACACCTCAACAAAATTGTGTTGTTTAAAAGAAGAATTAGACCTTAGTCAAAATTCCACAGTGTTTGCTTCAAGCCAAAGGTATGCTAACTAAGTGTTGGGCATAAGTTGTCTACTACTCAAACTACTTTCTCAACCTGATTCCAACCAAAATGGTATGGGACATGACTCCTTTCGAGAAATTGAGTGGGAGAAACCCCTTAGCTAGACACCTCATAATGTTTGGATGCATATCATGGGCTCATATTCCATATGATAAGAGAAATAAATTGGATGAAAATAATCATGCTTGAATTATGATGGGATACTTTAAAGAGTCGAAGGCCTACAAGTTGTTTGATCTAGTAAAAAAATATATTGTTTGTAGGAGAGATGTTGTCTTTGATGGGAAGACCTTACATATCACTTTGTTGAATTCTGTTGAAATTATGCTTATACTAAGAGGGGGCAGGTGGGGGGGGTGAATCAGTATAAGATATTTTTTACTTTATTTAACCGTTCATAATTCATTCATTAGTTGAGAAACAATAATCACATATAAACTCAAACCACAATGCACAAAGTTTAACATGGAAACCCAATTAGGAGAAAACCATAACTCATATTTATAAATGTCTATAGGCACCAACCCGTTGTTACAAATATTGTGGGCACCGACCTACTGGAGACACCAATATTCTTAACTGATCACCAACTCAGCAAGATCTAGGAGCCAACCTACTGGAGACACCAATCTCCTCAACTTAGCACCAACTCAGTAGCACTTGTAGGCACCAACCTAATGTTACAATATTTTCAAGCACAAACCTATTGGAGACACCAATCCCCTCACCTGAGCAACAACTCAACAAGATATGTGTAGACACTAATCCAAAATATTCATACATAGTGTTGTTCCTAAGATTTATTATGGGCTCACAGAACAATGTCATGCATCCAAATTTAATAACATTTGCTTTCACAATGCCTTTCTACCTTCAGCTTAGAATGAAACTTCAATACTCTAATACTTTAGAAATATAGAGGCAATATCTCTTCCTTTGGGATTTTATCAATAATCAAGAGATGGGAAGAAGAATTATAGAAAACAAAATTAACAAACAAATCAAGGTATCCAATGCTGATAAATATTACCTTATTTGCAATATAAGAAACATGAAATGTATGTCTAAAAGATGAATTAAGATGAGAAAATATATATAGATATAGGTCTTGTTTCACTTACAATAAGACATAGGAAAATTTATACCTGAATAAACATCTAATTAAGTGAACCACAGTAGATGTATTACTAAATTGCAACCATTCATTCCATAAACACCATAGAGTGAAGAAGATAAATTATGATAAAGTAAGAACACGTAGAAAACACATAACTCAAAGAAATGAGAAGTATAATCTCTGTCTTTATGTAGGAATTTGTATTAAAAAATCACTCTTTACATCAGGCGAGAAAAATCCCTTTTCATATCTCAAATGTGTTTATTTATACAATTTTTGTCTTAACCAAAATCAATGAGACTTCCACAATTCTAGATCTTAAAATAGAAGAAAATATTTTAAATACTAGGCTAACTGAATATTACAAAAGATTTGAACATATGTATTTCTTCTAGAAACTTCATCGCTTTCTAGTTGTTTGAAGGATTATCTGTTCCTCGAGGATTTCGTAAACTTGCGCCCACAATTTGATGCCTCCTGTTAAACGAGCAATATTGTCTGTGTGTTAGAAAAGTGGGTGTGCTCGTTTAACCATAGACAATATAGCAATACTGTCACCCAACAATAGGCACAAATTCCACCCCCGAGCACCTTAACCTTGACAAAGAGAAGAATTCTGGTAGAAAATCAATAACTAACCAAGGCTAGTGCACCAAGAAAAAAAACCAAAAGACCAATAAGAAAGTCCAAGCCAGAAAAACTGAAAATACAAGTTGCAGTAGTTGCAACTGCAACTACTCTCCAAACTTGTGCACTACTAAATTTTTGCAGTTGCGAGTGAGTGAGGTCCAAATGAGCTCCATTGTCCTATATTTATATTGCTCCTTCTTAGCTGTCTGGGCCAACTTCTCTTTTTGGAGGCTAAAAACTCAATATTAATTATTCTCTTTTGTTGACTTGTCTTCTAGGGTTATGTCCAATGATTTGGGTTTTCTTCTTGCTTCCCAAAATATTCTAGTCTCGTCAAAGGTTACAAGTGGAGGTTAATACCTCCCGCAACTACCAAAATATCAACACTTCCTCCTAGCTAGGGAGGTATAGAAGACAATGGTCTTGAGCACAAACAAACCATTCAACCGGTAGCATCAACATATCCACACATGCTATCTCATGATCAAATCACGAGTACCATAATCACTATCCAACTGGATAATCTCCATGGAAATTAGAACAATTTCATCCAATAGAACACTACTGTGTCTATTCATAGTAGTATACAACTACTATCCAGTGGTACACAACCACACCTAGTAGCACACAACTACTAACTAGTGACACATAGACACAACCGGTGGAACACATCCACCATAGTAGCATACAACTACTGTCCAGAGACGTAAAATCTCTACAACAATCATATCATCTGATATCAATATGCATAAACAATATCGTGATACAAACTGAGTCATATGGGCCATTCTCCCACTCACGTATGTGAGATTTGGAAGAGCATCTGCCCTTAAAAAAAATAAAAACATCAGCCATGGGCTATCTGGACTATTCTTCTCAAGAATAGAAAAATAATTGTCCCTAATCTCTGAGCCTGGACTATTAACCTAACTAGGCCATTCCTCCAACACTAATCATAGTGAAACATGGAGAGTATAAGTCTTCCATAGGGAATGCCTGTCCCCGATTGTTGAACCTGGGCCATTCCTCCGACACTAATCATAGTGAAACCTGGAGAGAATGAGTATGCCCTAGGGAATGGCTGTCTTGACCATTTCCAAAGGAAATGAATATCCTGCACCAACCTCCAAAATGGACCATTCTTCGAAACTGCTCACAACTGTGAATTTCTAAAGAATGATTGCATGACGAGGAATACCATTCTACTTGACCACTACTCAGAGTGACTTCCAAGAAGAATGACTATCCTAGACCATTCCCACAAACTGGCCATAAGTGGAATCAATGTCTATGGTACATCAACAATGTATTGAACATTTTCATTATGAAAATGTCTGTCCAATCTGGACCATTTTCCAAACTGGAAAATGCATGTTCGTCATAAATATCAAACCACTTTCCGGACTGGAAATGAACTGTCCAACTTGGACCATTTTCCAAAATGGAAAATGACTTCCCATGAATCAATAATATGTATCATTGTTCCCTCCCAACCTGGGGAGCCATCTCTTCCCTTCCAACTAAGGGAGTTATCTCCACGAGCCCCATCTTGTCCCTTAAGTACACAAAATTTATCTTAGACAAAGGCTTTGTCAAAATATCTTCTACCTGCTCATCTGTGGAGATATAAAGGAGTTTCACTTCTCCTTCCTAGAATTTATCACGAATAAAGTAGTATTTGATATCAATGTGTTTCGACCAGTCATGAAACACTGGGTGTTATGATAGCCTCATACAACTTTGATTGTCACAATATATTATGGTCGAATTGTTGGATTACTGAGAGGGGGGGGGTGAATCAGTAATAACGTAATTATAATCCTTTTTCTTCAAATGCTATATCAATGTAGAATTATTATCCAATAATGAGCAGTAATAAATAAACAATCACACACATACACAGAATGTAGAAATTATTATCCAATAATGAGTGAATAAATAAACAATCACACACATACACACACAATCTGTTTTAATGGAAACCTTAAATTGGGAGAAAACCATGGAATGCTTTTTCTTATATGTCTCAAGAATTACATTCATCAGAAGCACCAAATTCTTTTTTCTAGGCCGTTTAACTGAAGGAGGCTCAAACCCCTCTAGTTTCTGCTACACCCTGAGGGAAGTCTAACTTCCTCAAATTGCTATCACTGTATGAGGATTCAACCCCAGTTGTTCTTCTTCGGATAACCTAAGGTGGCTACAACCACCTTCTTTTCCCTTTCCGCCTCACCCTCAAGTAGAAATAGAATGATGGAACCACTGCTAAGAATTATCACTGCGGAGATATACCAATCAGAAACTGCACTAATAACATGTACCTTAACCAAAAGACCTCATCAATTTCATCATCCATTCAGGATTGAGTTCAGAATGGACCGGGTGTATATGATCACATTTTTCAAACCTTCCTAACTTTTAAAACAAGAGACTAGCATTTATCAAATTTTTCTTTAGTCTCACATGCCTAGTTTTGATTAGTCATCAACCCTAACTTGAAGTAATCATAACTTTGAACCCTGGTGAATGTATAACATTTTGAAATGATACATAATGTTCTTCACAGTGTTTTATGCAATTCCTCCAAAACTAGGCATGTGAGAAAAAAAAAAAAAAAGGAGTTATAGCAAAATGGCATACCTTGTTGACTCTCAATATTCTAGAGAGAGACCTTGTAGAGCGTGGTCCGCACAAAATATTTGGATGAAATGATCTGAAACTATTACATAGAATACTTTCACAAACTATACCTCTAACCATCACATTTTGTCTCAATCAATTTGGATCTGTTATGAAGAAGTTATGACGTTTCTACCCAAAACCCCTGATTTTGATTAAGCCAGACTAACCACAAACCCTATTTTCCAATGAGAGTAACTCCCAAAATAAAACGACCTACAAGATGAATTTTTAAACCACAGATACTTGTATATGTATTCTCAATTTTGAATATAAATGTTAACATCCGAATCATTATAAAATTTTTTTTATAGCAAAATGGTGAGATGATCCTAAAATAACATACCTTAGAAAGCACCATATCAAAAGAATTTATCCTTCCTTGCATTTCAAGCCTTCTTTCTTCACTTTCCTCGACTTCTACTAGATATCATTTGGTTACTTTAGACACCTATAAATATTCAATATTATCAATTTTTATTCAAATGAGAGAGCTCCTACTCTTATTTATACTCTCCAAGTAGCTTCCCAAAAAACATCTTCTAAAGTCACCGGCCCCACTTTCCTTATTTTAGGTTGGGTCCACTTAATTACTCTTCCATTAAAATTATTATTGAAATACTATTTTGTATTCACTTTGAATTATAATACACTCCCATTGTCACCTAAATTTCTCATTCACATTGTATGCATAAGAACTCAAGATCACAAACAATGAAAACAAATATTCATGGCACAAGGTTAATTCCATAACACAGCAAAAGGGGGTCAAAACCATACAAAATGGCCAAAAATTACATGCTTTTGACCCATCGGCTGCATGCCATACAGAACATCTGCAGACTGAGCCAGAGATATGCCTAGTGAAAACTACAAGGCCAAACGACGTGACATTTATGAACTGGCCTCCCCAACCACTAATGATCTGCCTCAAAGTCAGATTTGACACCAACCGAACAATCATGGGAGGCTGGGGTCAAAGACTCAATTGTTCTAGCAGCCCCTTTTCACATTCAAAAGAGGTTGCAAAATAACCCAATGCTTGGCTATAAAAAACCATGAATGACCACCATTTTCAAGGAATTCTTCATATCATATGCCACAGATTGCTAGAGACCCCTTTCTTTGGCAACACACATTGTAAGTTTCATTTCATAAGCTATTCACCTCACTTGAGGGAATATCAGTTTGGAGTTCTTTCACCCACATTTCATCTTTTGTAAGGAGAGTAATCACTGAGGGCCTCAAGAGCCTTCCATCAGAGAGGGAAGGGACCCAAGTCCTCTTTCTCCATTGTGTATCTTGGATTTCATCAATCAATCGAATTCAACTTATACATTGGTGATATTGGTCCATTTTTATTTGTTTTCTTTTTATTCCTATGCTCATAGTCTCATTTAGTTTTTGTTTAATCCTTGTTAATATATTTGTTGTTTCTCTAACCTTACATACTGGCCATGCCTGCAGAGTTCAACTAGGCATGTAAGTACTCACTTTTTCCTCACACAATGTATCTAGAAGAGTGCAAAACACTCACTACACTTTATTATTACCTTTTAAAATCTCTCTTAAACCACTTTGATTACTTCGACTAGCTTCTAGATGACATAAGTATGAGGTCCTCCATCTTCAGAAGGCCATAAACTTCAAAACCAAGTGAGGAGTTATGTGACGCTCTACATACCACCAGAATGGCATGACATGTACCATCCATATAGAATAGTATTATTCGAAAATATATCATAACTCATACTATACCCATCAAACAAACTTAACCATTACCCAAACCTTAGGTCTCCAACTTTCATGGCCATAACTCTAACCGTGAGGAATTATGTGACGTTTCCACATACCACCTAAAATGACATGACAAGAACTATCCATCTAGATATTTTCCTGACAAATTCACTTCTTCTTCATCTCATTATTCCAAAATTAAGTACGGTTCTTCTTACTCCACAAAGCCGCCTTTCCCGCAGGGTTACCATGGGTGGGACCACTTTGGAGTTCACTCCATATTTACTTCTTATCAACTATGACTAAACAATAATGAGTCATATCAAACACTATTGGGTCCAATACCTAAACCTTTGTGCTATCGGTATTTCTTCAAGGGTTACATCAATGACAACCAACTCAAACAATCAATCTCGCATTGATGTATTAAATACCTGATGCAACATCAAATCATATCACTGCCCTTGGACCATGCCTCTCGTCTCTCAAGACTGAGACAATCCACTCTCTTGAACCATGCTCGCCCCTCTCAGATCTGATAAATCTCTCCCTTTGTCATCAATGGCACAGATATCTTTCCATCCGAAGTCGCTCCCCCTGACAGACTGCCTCTTATGGTGCTTCTTTTCCTCGTGTAACATCTAAGACATATAAGATAAGTACTAAAAGAATTCATATTTGGAATAGAAATAACTCCAAGTCTTTGGTGAAGATATTCTAAAGGCTTCCCCGGAAGTGGTTTTCAGGAAGATGTTTGCCACTTGTTCTTTGTGCCCACATACTCAACTTGATGTTCTTTTCTCGGCAACCTGCTCTCGTGAGAGTGATACTTCTTGATTGGAATGTGCTTTAAATTGGAGTGCATCATTCGCTTTTTGAGATATTCGATGGCACTTGTATTATCATAATATTGGAATGGGATCATCATAACTAACCTCAGATATCTGTTAAAGTTTGTTTCATCTAAAGAACTCGTGGTACAACATGTTGTTGTCGCAATATACCGCCTCTTCGACCGTGAGATAGATATATCGATGATTTTTTCTTGCTTAGCCATGATACCAAACACTCACCTAAGTAGAACTGCCCACTAGTGCTTCGCTTCAATATCAATACAACTTTCAATCTCTGCATCCGTGTAGGCCATAAGTGATAGATATTTTTCTTTTCCTGATACCATAATCCAAACTGTTTGCTCTCGAGATATCCGAAGATCCTCTTTATCGCTAATGGTTACAGATTCCTTGGTACGCTTGAAATCGTACACCATTCAACCGCCTCGCATTACATTCCGTCCGATGTCATCATATAGTAGGTCACAATCATTGACTCCTATATTTCTCCTCGATTTGTAGACTTGAATCATCATCTTGTCAACTTTGGCTAACCGGTTTGCATGGGAGTGATAACCTGTTTGCAATATTCCATTCCAAACCTCTTAGCATTTCTTCCGATATACTTGGTTTGAGAAATAAAAATTGTTTTGACGTATCCTAAGTCCCAGTTAGCGATAGTTATCCAAGTAATGACATTTCAAATTCACTTTGTATGTCTTTTGCAAATTTCCGGCTGGTTTAACTGTCATTTATCACTACCAAAAATAATATCATCAACATAAACTTCAATTAATAAAATATTATCTCGACTTACCTTGATGTAGAGGTTGGTTGCCTCAGACTTCCTTTTTCAACCCCTCGGCCATCGGCAGACATTGTCTAATCGGAGTACCATGCTCTAGGAGCTCGCTTAGGACCCTATGCAAGGTCTTCCCACTTACATACACATAGTTCTGTTCTCCTTCTAATAACCGAATCCTTCTAGCTTGTTCAATGTAGATCTTCAAGTTCCCCATCTCGTGGTGCTAATTTATGTCTATCCGATATACTTTTAACATTTTTGGAGCATGCATAAGCTAAAGCAAATGGATTGCTTCCATTCGGCAACTGGAAAAAATGTCTCTTCAGTCGACCTTCAATCTCTGTGTATAACTTTACATAACAATCTAGCCTGCCTTGTAATCATTCATCTTCATTCAATTTATTCCCAAAACCCCATTTTGTGTTGATCACATTCTTATTCTTGGTCTGAACCAATTCCCAAGTGTCATTTTTCTATTTGATCCAATTTTCATCCATGGACTTATTCCAAAAATTCATCTCACCGGCTTCTTTCAAACAAATTTTGTCTAATTGTAGAATAAGAGTGCTTAGGTGTGTTTGTTCTGGTGAACGATTTTTCTTTCTAGTCTCAACCCCCGCATCTTTGTTTCCAATAATCTAATCCAAGGATGATTCTTCTGTAATTCTCGCTGTTAGGTGTCTTGGAGATACTGTCAACTTTCTCTCATCATTTTATCTCTTCATCTTCATCTTCATCTTCTTCTTCTTTTCATCTTCTTTCCAAAAAATTGTTCCATTGATTTGTTTTCTTTCTTGATTTTGGCTCCAATTGCTTATCAATTGTTACGCTGATGCTTTCCACAACTTTGTTTAATCTTAGATTGTACCACTGTATGCTTTCCTTGTACTCGAATAACCAACAAGTAATCCTTTGTCCACATGAGAGTCAAACTTTCCCATTCTCGCCATCTTCTCTTTGGATGTAGCATTTGCTTCCAAAACTCAAGTACTTCACATTTGTTGGTCTTCCTTTCCATGTAACTTGTATGGAGTTTTACTGTTGTTTCGGAGCACATTTGTTTTGGAATGTGAATCCATCAGAGTGCATTTCTGTGGTCCAAAATATCCGGCCAACTTTGAATCCATTATCATTGTTCGAGCCATTTCTACCGGTTCTATTCTTTCTTTTCTCAACAACTCCATTTTGTTGAGGTATGTCCTAGCTTAATGAAAAATTGCCTTTTTTATTCCAAGGATTGTCGCAAGAGGTCCATAAATTCCTTTGAAGTAAAAACTCCTCCATTATCAAATCTCAAAAAATCAAATGCTTGAGAAATAAAACTACAGTCACTCTTGTATAATCATAAACTAATAACATAAAGTATCTCTCACCTTTGAAGCCTTTTGTAGTTGGTCCAACTAGATCAAGAGGTGCACACCTCCATGGTTTTGAGCATTGAATATTCCTTGATTTGAACCCGGTCTTGTTTGTTTCTCCTTGTTGGCAATGCTCAGATAAAGTGTTGGTTACCTTGATCCGGGCATTTATCCGACCAGTTCCTTTCTGTCAATTTTGACAAGGTTATCAAAATGCATGACCCATTCTTTCCTAAAAATATAACCAACTTTCATCTTCCTTTCCTAGACAACACTTTTCATTTCCAATTTTGCTTTCTAACACATATATGTTGCTTGAAGTTCGCAGCTATAGCCACCAATTTTCCTGACCTTCTTTTCTTATCTCACACTTTTTGTGAATCAGTAACTTTATGACCTTGGTCACACACTTGACTCATTAATTTAAAATATTAATATGTTTCATATCTTCTACTAGTAGAACATTTTCAGCCTTTTCATTCTTGCTCCCAATTCTGGAATGCGGTTTTCCAATGATTTTTGGATGAATCATCATTTCCAAAGGAGACTAATCCATCTCTTTCCTCTCACAATGTAAGAAAACTTGTCTCTTTATCACTGTCATGTGTTTTGAAATATTACACTATCAACACATACCAACCATGTTTCTTTTGTTTAGCTTGTAGAGCGATCAGGTATCTTTCTCATTGCTATACCGACTTTTCTTATTCATGTCATTTTATGAGATTCTTTTTGCGGATCATGAGGTTCTTTAGGAGGGACTATTATTTTGCAATTTTTGGCCATAACCAAAATTGTTACATCAACATTCCACTTCAAGGTTCAAGGATTCAAACTGCTGGTAACATTTTCTCCGTGTTTCACTAGGTCTTCTTGAATAACCCCTTTGTGTATGGCTCTTTCTCAAAGTGTTATTGTTCTACTGTTATCTCTAATTTACAACTTTATGTCCAAATTATTACAAGCATAACATAAACCAAAAATATAGTTTGATACCTCAGGCTGGAACATCTTATGAAAGGAGATGCTCTTATGAATCCTTCTTCTTCTTGAGGTTTATCTATCTATTGTTGACTGGAATCTCAATTCTTGCTGGAGGAGTGTCCTTGTAATCTTCCTCAGAGCATCTTTTTATCCCTTTGATTGTTTCTCGATAACTTGGATTTGTTTTCGCTTCTCGCTGTTTTGGAAAGCTGACCCTTTTCATTTTCAGTCCAGTCCTGACTACTTAAGATAAGATTTTTGATCAAGCATAATGTCATCCTTAACTCTTTTGAGCTATTCTCAAGATATTTTTATTTTTAATATCCTTTATTAGTGTTACAATCTTTGCTTCTAGGTTTCAAATGATCTTGTCCTTTTCTTCTAGTTTTGCTTTGAGTGCTTCAATTCTTTTATCTTCTTCTATTTGAACCTTCAATTTTGTAATCATTTGTTCTAGTTCTGAAAGTGTCTTTTTCTTATCTAGTTCTCATTTATTTCGCTTTTCTTCTTTTCTTCGACAACTTCTAGTGGCACTCCACACTATTCTCTGAGGTCAACTGCCTCTTCACCTCTTTCTTCATATGCTTCTTAATATTCTTTATCGGAGTCTTCATTATCGTGAAATTCTCAACGCCATGAATAGAACTCTCCCTCGCTTCATTGTCATCTAACTTCATCTTCATCTGATGATGAGATGTCTTATTTGCAAAAGTTTTTCTTGAAAACTTTCTCTTTTGTAGTTCTTTTTACCTTTTATATGTTCGTCGCCTTTTGTATAACCTTCATCATTTCTTTTTTCTTATGAGGACATTTGTTAGTGAAATGACCACCATCACAATTTCAAAAACAAATTAAAGGGAAGCTTACCTCTGCACTACCGCTGGTTCCCTTTGTTTAGTCTTTTGACGGTTAGTTCACTTTCATCATCTTTCACATCAAGCCACAGCCGCTTATATTCTTTGTTCCTTTTCTTTGCTTTGGATCTTTTGATGCTTTGAAGGTCGCTTCTTTTACATCTAGATTTTCTTGTTCGGTTCTCATCTCATATGTCAGAAGATTCCATGTAGTTCGGCCCATGCTTATTGAGTTTAGATCCACTTTCTTCTAGTGCCGATATCTTAGGTTGGAATCTCAAGTAGGAAGAGATCTTAGTACCTTTTGAACAATTACGTGCATTCTTCGACCATCTCCCAATCCTATGATTGCATTCACCGTTTATGTGACTGTAAGAAGTAGGCTGCATATCTTCATTTTCCTTCATTTTAGTTGTTCAACTCAACTCTCATAAGTTTGAAGCCATGTTTTGACTTTGAATCTCCTTTCCATAAATATTTTGAAGCTTGTCCCTAATCTCTAGTTGCATAATGTGCAACTTTGGTGAATACCGTATCACCTAGACCATTCAAAAGTGCATTTATGGTTTTGGAATTATTTTCACCGAAGCTCACGCCTTTGTCATTTGTTGGTGGAACTCATATGCTGTATCCATCTAAGCAATTGATCACAAACTTGAAATCCTGTGCTCCTCAGAGCATATGCCTTCATCCTTATGCTCCAAAACATACTTCTATCCATCAAACTGTATTCCATTTTTATACGAAGTTGGTACTTCCATGATCTACCTTTTCAAGTTTAAACTCATTTCTAAAGGAACTCAAGCCTGATACTCTCACTGTTGATTAATGAGAGGGGGCTGGGTGTAATGCTTAATAATGTAATTATAACTTTTTCTTCAAATGTTATATCAATGTAGAATTATTATCCAATAATGAGTGCATTAAATAAACAATCACACACATACACAAGACACCAAGGTTTTACGTGGAAACCTCCAAATGAGAGAAACCACATAATGCTTTTTCTTATATGTCTGAAGAATTACATTCATTGAATCACCAACTTCCTTTTTTTTCTAGTCATAACTGGAAGGAGGCTCCAACCCCTATAGTTTCTCAAGCTACAACTCCTGAGGGAAGCTCCACTTCCCCAAATCTCTGGCTACCACCGTATGAGGCTAACTTCAATACCTCTCCTGCTTAAGAACCCAAGGTGGCTACAACCAATTTGTTATCCTGCCTCTCGCTGCCCTTCCACCCCTCAAGTAGAAATGAAGGATGGGAACCACTATCACACTATCACTGAGATATACTCGTTGTAAACCTGTACTAATAAATCGAACCATGCATCAACCATGCATCAACCTGCATTCGTCAAACCTATAATCAACTCATACCATAAACAAGTGCATCCAACCACGTACAAGTATAAAAAATTAATCATGTTTCAACTACTCATCAACTATGAATCATCAATATGTACCAACATCATCAACTATACACTCATGTATGTGTTTTCAACTCATCAACTACTTGTCTCAACCATACTCAACATAAATTTTAACCAAAAGCCCTCATCAATTTCATATCACCCAATTTCCATTTTAGAAATTGTATCAGAATCTAGTGTATATGAGATCGTTATCTCCCTCAGAACCTTCCTTAACTTTAAAAAACAAGACTAGCATTTTCATCAAAACTTTCTTTAGTCTCACATGCTCAGTTTTGGATTAGTCAACAACTTAATCATGCATCATAACTTTTGAACTTGTAATGTATAAAGATTCAAAACTCCGACACACAATTTTCTTCAAGGTGTTTTATGCAATTACTCCAAGTGGAACTACTTGAACCTCTCAAAAAAGGAAGTTATAGCAAAACCTGGACATACCTTGTTGAATTCTAGTTTATTCTATATTTACTCAGAAGGAATTCCACAAAATATTTGATGAAATGATCTGAAACTATTGTAAAGAATACTAAATACTATACCCTTAACCAACACATTTGTTCTCATTTAATTTGGATATGTTAAGAAGAAAGTTATGACGTTTTTACCCTAAACACTCAGATTTTGACTAGTTTCGTGGATCTGCCACAAACCCTATTTTCCACATAGTGTAACTCCCAAAATACAACGACCCACAAGATAATATTTTAACCACAGATACCTGGATATATTTACTCAATGGAATACACAAACACTTCCAAGAGATCGGAAAAACACACAACACAACACAAAAAAAAAAAAAAAAAAAAAAAAAAAAAAAAAAAAAAAACCTACCTTAGAAAGCACCATCAAAAGAATTTATCCTTCCTTGCATTTCTACTTCTCTTCTTCTTTACTTTCCTCGCACTTGGCTTAGATATCATTTGTATACCATAAACCTATATATATTCAATATTCTCAAGTTTATTCAAATGAGAGAGCCTTTCCTCTTATTTATACTCTCCAAGTAGCTTCCTTAAAAATATCTTCAGGTCACTTGGCCTACTCCTTTCTCATTTTAGGGTTGGGTCCACTTAATTTCTCCATTAATTTCATTATTGAAATAATTTATTTTGTATTCACTTTGAATTATACACTCATACTTCACTTTACTATTTACCTTTTAAATCTCTTTAACCACTTTCTTGATTGTTTCTGGACTCAGTTTCTAGATGACATATGAGGGTCCTCCTAATCCTCATAAGGCCATAACTCTCAAACCGTGAGGAGTTATAGACGCTATGCATACCACCAGAAATGAGTAATGAAATGTGTACTAGTCCATATAGAATAGTATTATCCGGAAATATATCATAACTCATACCGTTAATCTATCAAACAAACTTAGTCCATTACCCTTCAAATTGGGAAGGTCTCCAACTTCATGGCCATAACTTTCTAACTGGTGAATTATGTGACGCTCCACATACCACTGAAAATGACATGGACAAGAACTATCCATCTAGGATATTTTCCCAACAAATTCACTTTCCTTCATCTCATTATTCCACAATTAAGCATGGGTTCTCTTACTCCACAAAGCGTCTTCCCGTGAGGGCTTTCACCATAAGGGGACCACTTTGGAGTTCATCCATATTTAATTCTTATCAACCATGAAAAAAAAAATGAGTCATATCAAACACTATTGGGTCCATTACCCAAACCTTTGTGCTACGGGTCTTTCTTCAAGGGTTGACATCAATGACAACCAACCTTAATCAACACGAATCTGGTACCTGATCAAATAATCTAGAAATCAACTTCCTCAGCCATAATTCTTCGGTACATGCCTCACATGTTGTGATATATTCTTCTTCTACTGTGTTGAGTGTGTCAGACTTATGTTTCATGCTGGCCCAAGATATCATAGTAGAACCCAAGCTAAAACACATCCCTGAAGTACTTCTTCTGTCTTCTGCACTCCCTGCCCAATCTGAATTTGTGAATCCATGAAGTTGTATATCAATGGATGAGGTGTATCTTAAACCATAGTTTAGCATCCCACAAATATATATTAGAACATGCTTTGCAACTATCCAATGTTCATGTCTGGGTTCCACCCAGAACTGGCTTAAGGTGTTTACAACAAAGAAAATATCTGGTCGAGTATTCACTAGATACATCAACGATCCAATCAATTGTTGATACAGGGATGGATCTACTGGATCAGAATATGAGTCTCTTACTTTTCTTATATCTATGGTTATAGGAGTGGCCATGGATTTGCAATCCATCATTCCAAATTTCTGAAGAATCTTCACTTCATACTTTCCTTGTCCCAAGTAATAGTGCATGAGACTAAGATATTTCATATCGCACTCATAAACTAGTCTCTTCTTACACTGGGTGATGAGAGACTGTACACCTGTCAAGAATAAGTCGTTGACATATAGTACTAGAAATATAGGTGCATTGTTCACAACTTTGTAGTAGATATTTGGATCTGCATGACTCTTAGATAAACCAAGTCTTGTTAAGTAGCTGTATATTCTGTCATACCAAGATCTTGGAGCTTGCTTGAGTCCATACATGGCTTTCTTTAATATGCAAACATGACTGTCTCTAGAATGTACTTCAAAATCGTGAGGTTGTTCAATGTATACTTATTCTTCAATTTCTCCATTGAGAAAATATGTATTTACATCCATCCGATGTAGACTCCATCCTATGGAAGAAACAAGAGACATAATAGCTCTAATAGAAGTATATATGGAAACAGGAGAAAACGTTTCGTCATAATATTCTCCCTCCTTCTGAGAAAACGTTTCGTCATAATCTTCTCCATGCTTTCGTTTGTTGCATGTTTGATCTTATAGATCCATTTTGAAGTTACCACTGATTTTTCTTTGGGTCTAGGAACGATTTCCCATACTTCATTTTCATGATGGACTGGTGTTCTTTTGTCATGGATTCTTTCCATTGTTTCTTCTGAGTTGCTTCTTCAAATTGGGTGGGTTCTTCATTTATAATCTTTGTCATACATGCTGCATAGCTGGAGAATATTTTGGGATTTTTGCTTTCTCTGAAGGTGCCACTTAGGGCTTTGAGTCTTTCTGCTTCTTGTAGAGTAGCTTCAAGACAAGATGGAATTTTTTTAGTTTTGGGTACAATGACTGATTCAATAGGTTCACATGGCTGCATCAGATGATCAAGTTTTTCTAGTTCTTCATTCTGACTTTCTGGAGGATATGTGCTTTCTTCTTTAAGCTCTTCATATTCTTCTTATTCTATGGATTCTTCTATAGATTTCTTGAAATCCATATTCTCATTGAAGGTCATGTCTCTGCTGACTTCAACCTTATGTTGTTATGGGATATAGATTCTGTAGGCTTTGGATGATTCACTGTATCCAACAAATATTCCCTTCTTTCTTAAGGGTTCTAGTTTCTTCCTTTAATCCTTGGTGATATGAATGTAAACATGGCACCAAAATATTCTGAAGTGTTCCACATTGGATTTATTTCCTGAGAAGGCTTCTTCTGGAGTCATATCCTTCAATATGCGGTGGGGACTTCTGTTCTGAAAATATATTGCTATCATGGTTGCTTCTCCCTATAAATACATGGACACACTTTGATCATTCATTAGTGCCTTCACGGTTTCCTCAATGGATCTATTATTCCTTTCTGCTACACCATTTTGTTGAGGATTATGAGGAATGATTATCTCCCTTCTAATCCTTGATGATTCACAAAAGGAAACAAATTCCTTGGATGCGTATTCTCCTCAATTATCTGTTCTCAAGGTCTTGATTTTCTTGCTTGTGAGGTTTTCTATTTCTTCTTTGAATTCTGGAAACTTGCTGAAAACTTCATCATTTGTCTTCAGGAGATATAACCAAGTCTTTCTTGAGTAATTGTCTATGAAGATTACATAATAAAGAGATTCTCTTAGAGATTTGACTGGCATCGGAATGCAAACATTTGAATGTATTAGATCTAGTATTTCCTTAAATCTATTATTGCTGCTTGAGAATGGCTTCTTATCATTTTAACCAAGAGCACATCCTCTACAAATTCCTTCATGTGTAGACTGTATTTCTAGTATTCCTTCAACCATATTCTCGAGGAAAGGTAATGCTTGATAGTTAATATGAGCATACCTTCTATTCCAAGTTCAATGGGATTGAATTCATCATGTGCAAGAGATTCATCATTACATTCTAGTAGTCTGTATAGTCTTCCTTCATGAGTTCCAATAACTTTAGTGTTGTCTATGCTGGAGTCTCTAGACCAAGATAGTACTTCACCATCTACAAAGGATATTCTATTTCCTTTGTATTATAGGCAAGATATAGATACAATATTATTTTCTAAACCAAGTACATATAAGACATTGCTTAAATGAACATTGTTACATTTTTTCAATTTGATGGAGGCTTGACCAATTCCTTCAACTGGATAGGTGTTCTTGTCTCCAAGTTCTACCTTGTAGGATGCCTTCTTTTCATTTAGAATAGAGAGTCTGACCTAGTCTCCTATCATATGCCTAAAATATCCATTGTCCATTAGCCGCATGTCATCTTCAAGAGTTCCTGTAAGAGATGAATAGTGTAGATGATCATTCATGATTTATGTTGACTAATAGCTAGTCAAATTTTGACTTGGAATGGTCAAACATTGACTTTGACCCAAAATATCAAATTTGAAGTTTTTTCCTTTTGAGAGTGCCAAGAGGTGCACTGGACTAAGGCACACTGGAATATCCTCTCCTTGAGTAAGGTGTTCCATCATAAGGTGTTGGGAAAGAGTTTTAGGGTTTGCAGCTGCACCTGCTAGTAACCTTAGCGGAAGTTCTTTAGTAACTACACCTGCTAGAAACCCTAGCGACAGTTCTTCAATGAGATTGATGATATTATGTCTTAGCTTCCTTCCAGTGGTTAGACTGACTGAAGGAAGTGTGGGCCCATAACCTGTTCGAAAAGTGGGTGTGCTCATTTAACCATAGACAATATAGAAATAATGTCACCCAACCATAGGCACAAATGCCACCCCTAAGCACCTTAACCTTGATAGAGAGAATAATTCTAGTAGAAAATAAATAGCCAACCAAGGACAGTGCACCAAGAAAAATAACCAAAATACAAATCAGAAAGTCCAAGCCAGAAAAACCAAAAATACAAGTTGAAGTAGTTGTAGTTGCAACTACTCTCAAAACTTGCACACAACTAAATTTCTGCAATTGCGAGTGAGTGAGGTCCAAATGAGCTTTGGTGTCCTGTATTTATACTACTCCTTCTTAGCTGTCTGGGCCGACTTCTCTTTCTGGAGGCTAAAAAATTAATATTAATTATTCTCTTTAGCTGACTTGTCTTCTAGGGTTATGTCCAATGCTTTATGGTTTCTTCTTGCTTTCTGAAATATTCTAGTCTCTTCAAAGCTTACAATTGGAGGTTGATACCTCCCACAACTACCAAAATATAAACATTGAGAACATATCAGAATTTGGGTTTGGCTCCTCTACAGACTGGTCCTAGACCTGCTTTTTTCTCCCCTATGAGGCGCCATGACTTCTTACTGACAATATTCAGCCCTGTAAGAAAAATAAAGCTTGTGAATGCAAATGCAGGGACGAGGCATAATTATGAAAGAGAACACATAAATGAGATAAGTTCAAATCTTTTATCAAATCATAATTAAAAATGCGATTAATTATACATTTAATATCTCTTATTTGAGCAACAAGGTCATAATGCTAAACGATGGTAAATTTATTACGTGACGACAACAACCTTTATACATATATCTTACCCTAATCCTATTTAATTATCATTAATAATATGGATTAACAAGAATAACTAATCTGACACTTCGAGAATTCAAGGCTATTGAATAGAGAATGTTGAAACCATCCCGAAGTCCGGAGTCGCGAAGTGATTACTTACCCTTAATCAAACTTTATTAGTCCTTACTTATCCTCTAATCTCCGACACTTCGGTACTTCTTTAGTCTGGACCTTTGGTACTTTGACACTTCTTGGATTCATTGATAATATGATATCTTGGAGAACAGTCTCCCAAAGTGATGTGGTAGGACGACGTCACATTTGATGACTTGTCATGAGAACATGGGTGACACATGTCATCCTGAAATGTGCGAATTGCATGTCCAAAAATGCCTAAAGTAAGTGCCACGTGTCTCCATGTGTAACGAATGCTAGGTGGCATAGGACACATTACCTGAGTATTTCCTTTATGAATGTGTCTTTTGTAACTTTGGAGCTTCGGAATTTCATGAATTTGGGACTAAAAGGTCCAACATTGAGCTAGAAATACCGAAGCGTGAAGTTCCAATTTTTTTTTAATGGGGAAGATATAACGTTAGATTGATTTCGAGCTTTGGGAATTCAAGAATGTGGGATAAATTGAAATAAAATATTTGAATAACGCCGAAGGACAAAGTCCTAGAGTGGAACCACGAACATGAACACTGCATGAAATAAAATTGTGCAGTTGCGTATCCTTGAAATCCCGTGAATTGTCAATGCTAATAAGTGTTAGGATTGATGATTTAGAATGGATAAGCCCTGTCAAAACAAAACAATGAATTTTATTTGTGTATAAAATAGAAATCCTAAAGGGAAATTTTATTGATTAATGACAAAATCAAGAATAATTTAAGAAAGGATTCAAAATTTGAATTTTTATTCCAAATTTTGACTTATGTTCTAACATAGGCTCCAACTGGGGATTGTGGCTCCCCGTGAGGCACTAAAGAATAATAGACCAGGTCCCTTTATTGGGTAAATGGAGTCATTATTGCTTTTCTTTTTATTGAATTAAATACTTTCTTTTCTTTAGAAATTTAATCCTATATAGAAGTAACAAAAACGACCATATATCAAAATTTAGAACATGCTTAGTGATAAATCTCAAGTCAAGTTAATACATATTTTCTTTTTAAAAATTTACCCAAGAATTATCCAGGATAATCAAACTAAATTTAACTAGAATATTAGACTTTTACTGACTTAGTTTTATCTCAAGGTTATAAAGATATTATGTGGATTTCATTGAGGAAACCTAATTGGATTAGGACATAAGTATCATTGAAAAAGAACTAAATAACAGAGTATATAATAAATATATGTAAGACAACCTTACATACATCATAGTTATTGATTCACTGCCAAAAGACTTGTTCAGTACCCCGATGAAGTTATCTATATACCCCATATTGAATTTCCTTTCACCACTTCAAAAAAATGCTTTCATTTGATTGAGATGAGGGAAACCATTGTATGAATTTCCTTTCATCATCTCTTTTGGACAAGATGGGGGAAATCATTTTATGAATTTCCTTTCACCATCTGTCTTATTTAATTTAATTACTTTGAAGTGGGGGAAATCAATGTATCCAATATATAAGGGATGACATCCGTTTTTGATATGATGTAAAATTAATATGTCTACATTTTTAGAATACTTTGAGATTAGTTTTCTTCCAATTCTAAGTATACCTTCACCTATAGGTAAGTTATATGTGAAAATATTTATTTTTATGGATCAACCTTGAGTAAACTCACCAGTTATAATATAATATTAAAGCTAAATTTACTATGATTAGCCTAGACATACCTTTCAATTAGAATCAAGAAATGTATAAGATCTTTGCGAGACTTGTTAAAATAGCATGCTTTAATTTTCTAATATTGGCTAAGTTTATCATTTCTATAAAGATTAATACGATTAAATAAGAAAGAGAACTCATTTTTCACTAGTAACAATATTGTTGCTAATTTTATTAACTGAAAAACAAATCAATACTCCAATACAAATGAACTCCGTTTTCTCTAAAATACACAAACATCTAATTAAATATACTTATATTTTTCTCAGCAATCAAAACATTCAAATATCCTTAATTGGATTATAAATCATCAATGATGAGTCCTTGAACCAATTAGGGTTTAAAAGAAAAGAAAAATTAAATTAAATTCCAATGTAAATCCAATCCACACCGTTATCTACAATGGAAAATTATAATTAAAGGAAACAACTGCATAATTTTTTTTAGATAACGCCCATTAATAGGCACTTAAAGAATTTCTCCACTTAGATTCTGAAGAGAAAATGATTTTTTTCCTTCAATTGCTGCAATCTTAAAAGGACCAAACCAAAGATGATAAAATTTCCCATGCTTTCCAATATCTTCTCTTCTAGCGTCCCATTTCATCACTAAATCTCCTAGAAGAAATTCTCTGTCTTTAGCTTTTTTGTCAAAAATAGCCTTCATCTTGTCTTGGTACTCTTGGAGTTTTTCATTAACCTCTTCTTTGTTTTGTTGCACCTCAATTAATTGATTCATTCTTCTTGTGAAATCATTTGGTTCTTCAATAACATCCTGCCTTAATTTCTTCACAGGAAGAGCAAGATTAATAGGTAAAATAACATCTAAACCATAAATCAATTGAAATGGTGACATACATATTGATCTCTTGGTG
>SNQJ01S0003461.1:122661-156503 GCA_010110895.2 Picea sitchensis
AGGCTGGTAGGTGGGAAGGCCTCCTTAAGAGTTAATGAGGGATGGGGAAGATTGCCCATCGGTAAGGCTTCCGGACCTGACCACGGACTGGGAGATTCGAGCCACACACAATCTTTCCAAGTGTTATAGGAAAAACCCCTACAGAAAAGTGGATTTCCTCTTGGATACTAGACCCCTAAGACCAAGACAAAAAAGTTCTAACGTTGGTCACTGACATTCTTTCTAATGAGGCTAAACTAGTTAAGGGAGAATAAGAAAAGAGTATAAATACCTTTTCACTGAAGTTTGTCCTCTCTCGATCTGGGATGATCTTTATATCCAACCTCTTCAATGAACCCTACAATGCAGTGAACAACAAAGATGAAACATACTTCCTATTCCTATTATGACTAGATCTGAAATAGATCTATCAAAAAGAACAAATTCATGAAGCATACACGAATTTGAAGGAAATAGGCCAAACACACATATATATTAATGAAAACAATGCAAAGTGCTTACAACCATAGATGTAGATGCAACAACTTCACCAAGATCTCTTTGTCCAGACCCTTTTCTCAAATGATCCACCAACATAATGCTTGTAACTTCACTGATATCTTCCTTATGAGATCATAAGTTTGATGACTCTAAACTGCCATCTGCTTTTAACATGAGAAGGCCTCCTTATATAAGCTTGGAGAGACCCAACCACCTTAGAGATTCTTGGGATAGGTTGAGGATATTTATCTTTCAGTTGTGGATCCTCCCTAAGATCCATCCTTGACCTCAGATTCAAATCCAACGGATTTCCAAGATGAAGGGGATTTTTACTTGATTTTCCTCAACAACCCAAAATTTTCTCAAACAGGCCAACGCTCCCCCAAAAGGGTGCACATAGCATTGAAACGCTCCCCCAAAGGAGGGTACAGAGTGCTGGAACTCCCTCACAGTGGGCAGGGGAGCGTTACCCAAAATTCATTCAAAAAAGTACAACGCTCCCCCATAATCGTGTCTTGAGTGTTGCAACTCTCCCCCAAAGAGGGGTAGGGAGAGTTGGCACTCCCTGACAGTGGGTAGGGGAGCGTTTCCCTTCAAAAATCATTTTTAAGTGGTCTTTTCCATGGAAAATGATTTGTACTCCTCATCAGATGATTTCTCCTTCTTAAACCAGTCTTTGAGGGTGTCTCAAGTGTCCTTGTGATGTCGTTCAAGACACGACATGGGAAAGATGATTATATGATGTATGCGACACTTATGCCTAAAAAGTGATAGTTGCGACACTTGTAATGATGACAATAGTTCATCATTCATGTGTAACACCAAGGAAGGCAAGTAAGGAAGCGTGGTGGACATGGGGAGACTGACGAAGAATGCAGAGACGGGAGTAGATCTCTCGGGTTCGAGGAAGGATTGAAAGCGAAGACAGTGATTTCTAATCACAAAAAAAAAGTAGAGATTGAACCAGGAGAAGGAGAGTAACCTTCGTCCTGATCTATTTTCTGTATTGGGAGAAGGAGAGTAATCTTCATCCCTAACTTCTGTTGAGATGGAAGTAAGAGATCGAATATCGAAAACATCATGGCTTAAGCTTGAGGGTGGCCAGTGATAAATCCATGGGGAGCGATTGAGCCTATGGTTGGGTGGAAACAAGCACCCCTTTCAGCAGTTGCATCACACTCTATGGTTTTGATAAGTGTTTTCTTGCCTTATGTTTTTGAATTGTAAATAATGGATGCATGCGTATATTTACTTATCTATAAAGATTGCTTTTTTTGTATTAAATGATCAAGTTACGAATATGCATCTTTTTCCTTGAGAACCTATAATTCTGCTTGGAGTTCCATGCTCCCCGGTTTAATCACTCGAAGGATTTTTCCCCAAGGAATTTCATCACCATCCTAGAGATGAGTGAGTACTTCCCTGAATGCGGATATTGAACCCCGAAATCCCTGTAAGTATATAGTTTGTTAAGCTTAGGAGAGGTAGGGAAGATATGCACATGTTCTCTCTTTGTGCGGTAAGTAGAAACCCATAACCACTTAAGTCCTAAAATTGATGAAGGAGCGTAATAGTTGCGCCGAAGATCCCTTTATGTGTTAAGTCTAGGAGTAAGAGCATAACACTCTTAAGTCCTTCATAAACAACGAAGCTCGGGAGGGTTAGTGAGATTTAGGTATCGAAGGGGAAGGTCCTTTCATTTGAAATACAAACAAACAAGATCCATTCTGGAGGATCCAAGGTTTGTCACGGCCACCGTATTCGAAGAAGGAGAGTAGGCGTTAACGCCTCGACTACTTTAGTCTTTGCAAATTCACACATTGGGAGAATCGCACGTTGGCACACTAAACTCCCATAACTAGAAGTTGCGATGTCATCGGGTTCGTCCATCAAGGAGGACATGTTGTGAGATATCAACATTTCGTTGACTCGCTGAGAAAGAAGGTCAAAGAACATAACTGTTTGAAATCACGATTTGTGAAACCGTGATTTGATCGTGGTCGTCCATCAAGGAGACATGTGGTGAGAGCTCAACATTTCGCTGATTCGTAGAGAAAAAAGGTCAAGGAACATAACTGTTCGAACTCACGATTTGTGAAACTACGATTTGATCATGCTCGTTCATCAAGGAGACACGTGGTGAGAGATCAACATTTCGCTGATTCGTAGAGAAAGAAGGTCAAGGGACATAACTGTTTGAAATTGCGATTTTCAAAATCATTATTTGATCATGGTCGTCCATCAAGGAGACACATGGCGAGAGCTCAACATTTTTCTGACTCGCGGGAGGGAAAGGCCAAAGAGGGAAGTCATGAGAACTCGCGACACGTGAAATTCTGACACACTTTAGAGTTAGGCCCTGGGTCATAGTGAATGGTCACATGGACGGAGGCCAAAGGGGGAGCTAAGGAACGTTAGCCCCTTTCGAAGCTCGGGAGTTGGAGGAGTTGGGGCGCCTTGCATCAAAATCCCTGAAGTTGTGAAATGTGACACACCATTTAGGTTAAGCTTGTGGTCATGGGAATGACCACGTGAGCTGAGGGAGATAACATTCATTAGGATCTTTCAGAACTCGGGAGTTGGGGATTCAAGCGTGGCCCATACATCGAATTCTTGACATGCGAAGTCTCTAAACCCTTTTTTGTAGGAATGCGGTCACAACCCATGGTCACGTGGAGGTGAAGCTTGCACTTGGCACTTAGTCACATAGGTGTAGTTTCATAAAGAGGACCCATGGATTTGTTTAAATAGATTTCCCAGTAGGGAATCGAAGAGTCACTTCAGCTCAATAGGGTTAAGAATGATCCTTGACTAGGGGGTCAGACTGATCCCCTGACCTTCCAAAATTAGGAACCATGAATGGGGTTTCTGTCCTTTAATAAAAACAAAAGAAAAATTTGTTTTGATCGTCGTGGGTTTGTTGCAAATTGGTATTGGAGCATGGTTACAACACTTGGCCTACTTGGGATCATGGAAAAGTCATTTAAAAGCTCTATTTGGAGTACTTTCAAAAGAGTGACACTCTACCTTATCTGTTTCTTAAGAATTCTGGTTAAAAATGTTATTAAAGAAAAGAATGAAACTTTCTACTATGTGTATGCATTTAAGAAATTGAACCATGTGAATTTCATGAACTAATAGAATGTTAGCTAACAATAAGTGTTTTTGGAAACACTTGAGCTGTCAGTGAATCATGGGAAGACTCCAATACTAAAGGATGGTGACATGTCATGAAGTGGGGGATGGCTCCCACAATAGAGACAAGGAATATGATGAAAGGAGGGTGGTGGAAACCCCTCAAGATCTGGCTGAAACTGTAAGGAGCCTCAGGGCCAAGTTATAGAGTTTCAAGGCTGACAACGAGAGATTGATAAAGGAGCAAGAGAAATAAATAGAAATTAACGCAATCTTGCTACAAAGATTATCTGACATACAAAGGAAACTGCATCACGAACCCACAACCAGTCATGCAGATCAACGACACAAGAAGAGAGGTCAGAGTCCACCTAAGATTCGAAAACATGACTCCATACGTGACCCCACTAGGAGAAGTACCATGAAGAAGGTCCAACCTGGAGGCAAGGGACACTCATTGGGAGAGTCCTCTGGAAAGGAAGATAAAAACCTTGAAGGGTATTCTAGTAGCAGGGCTAGCTCACATATTAAGAGGAAAGGAAAGAAACAAAAGCGTTCCAAAACCTGTGGTCCCGAAGAGTTCAAGAAATCCAAACCACCCTATTTCGACGGAGAGATTAAGAAAGGAGAAGAGACAGAAGCTTGGCTACTTTGTTTAAAGAAGTATTTTAGAGTCCATGACTACTCTGAAAACTTGAAGGTTCGAATAGCCATCTTCAACCTGAATGGAAAGGCTTCCATATGGTGGGAATACCTTAGGAATGTGAAAGGAGTCCACGAGAAGGAATTATCATGGAAACAATTTGAGAAATACTTCAAGAAGCAATATCTGTTAGAACAATACATGGATGGGAAAACTAAGGAATTCTATGAACTCTAGCTAGGGCAGCTCACCATAGAGGAATTTGTCAATAAATTCCTTGAACTACTAAGGTATGTACCCTACATAAAAGATGAAAAATAAAAAATGCAGTGGTTCATCAGTGGGTTACCTTAGACCTACTAGGATAGGATTGAGTTCGATGAACCAAGGACCTTAGAAGAAGCTATCCGAAACGCGAGGTATTGTTATGAACAGTTTGGGAGCAATACAATACCTCACGAGGATTGGAAGAGGAAAAGTAGTTCGAGATTCCAGAAAAAAAAGGTTTAACTCCTCAAGATTTAAGAAATATGGAAAAGACTCTAGGGGGAGCCTTCCTGCTAGAAGTGTATATCAAAAAAATTTCCCCTCTCAAAGTGGAAATAGACCTTTTCAGACAGTCCCAACAAAGACCGATAACCTAAAGAAGGAACCCTTAAAATGTTGGGGTTGTGGAGAAAATCATAGATTGAGGGACTGCCCACACAAACAACAAAACTGTAAGGGGGTCTATAATATCAAAGAATCTACCATCGTCAATGATGTGTCCAGGAGCATGCCACAAATCTATGCATCCCTAGACAATAATCAAGCCGACCACCAAGCTTCAGTAGTGAAGTTGGAAGGTATGATCACCAACCATCCAATTTCTATTTTAATTGACCCATGTTCTAATTTGAGCTATGTATCCCCTCAGATTGCCAATAAGTGTAAATTGCAACCAATTAGACATGTTAAAATATGGTTGGTACAACTAACCGCTGGGACCAAAAGAAAGGTGGCAGAGGCCATACCAGCCTGCCAATTCATCATGGGTGGATTTCCCACCCAAGCGACCCTTAACATACTTCCCCTGGGATCTTATGACCTGTTGTTTGGTATGGATTGGTTGGATACTTATAAAACTAAAATGGACTGTTATCACAAAACTTTAGAATGTGTAATCGAAGAAGGGGGAAAGATGACCCTCCAAGGGATTCAGAAGCCTGCTTCAGTTAGAAAAATACAGACCCTTCAAATGAAGAAGTATTGCAGAAAAGGGTGTTCCTTATATCCAATACAGGTATTGGAATCCATTGAGGACGACAAACCAAACCTAGAGGACCACCCCATATTAAGAGAATACAAGGACGTGTTCCCTGAAGAAGTACTAGGTCTACCTCCAAGAAGGGATATTGATTTCTTGATAGAGCTCACACCAGGAGCGGTACCAGCATCTAGAGTGACATATAGGACGAGCACGCTAGAGCTGGTTGAGCTCAAGCTACAACTAAAGGAGATGATGGACAAAGGCTACATCTGACCCAGTGTATCTCCATAGGGAGCGCCCATCCTGTTTGTGAAAAAGAAAAGATTCAAAATAAATATGATTTGAGGCCAAGAGAAAAGACTTCCACCAACAATCCACCTAAAAATCTCTTGTCACAGAATAAAGCAAATGAGGCAGTGGTTTCAAAATTACCCTCTGAAGCACAAGATGCTCAAACAAAGCAAGTTGAAACAAAAGCAACATAGACTAAAAGGTCAAAAAACAAAGAAGCCGAAGTTCAGACTAAAGGAGTAGAAAAATCATTTGGCATATTCAATATAGAGAATGAGCTAAATAAGATTAAAATTCCAGTCCCTCTGGTTGAACTTGCCAGAAATACGGTTTATAAGAAGCAGATTTCAAAGTTAATTATTTTTTCAGATGCAGAGTGTCAAGATGATGTTATTAACTTGCAATATGAGAAACCAACAATTATGTTTGGATCACATATAAAAAATTATAAAGATTCAATTGGTCCATTCTATATCATCCTCACCGTGCATGACCATTTGTTACACAACTTCATGTTAGATTCACGTGCTTCACATAATTTGATGCCTAAGATAATAATGGAAAAATTGGGCCTACAAATTACCAAACCTTAACAATATTTATAGTCTTTTGACTCTAGAAAGGTTAAGTGTCTGGGTATGATTAAATATTTGGTTGTAAATCTAGCTCAAATTCCAGTAAAAAGTATTCTTATGGATGTGGTAGTAACTAATGTTCCTACAAAATATGGCATGATTTTATCAAGATCTTGGGGTGCAAAGTTAGGAGGATCTGTTTAGTTAGACATGACATATGCTACAATTCTGATTTTTGGTTGACAATTTACCAGATTGTACAAAGAAACTAGACTCATCTATACATTTAGTGATCCTCAAAACCCAAATAATTATCTAGTCTATGTTGCTGATCAATATTTAGGAAATTGTATTTTATCAATAGATGATGATTTTGAAGAATGTACAGAAAAAGAAAATACAAAAACAAAACTTCCAAAGAAAAATGTAAATATTAGAGATGGGATGTGGAAAATGTTTTTCGATGGTGCTTCATATTGGGAAGGAGCAAGAGCCGGAGTACTATTTGTAGCACCAGGTGATGAGTATTACATCCCTTTTTCTTATAGATTTCAATGGGACATAGATATACAAATAATGTATGTGAACACAAAGCTTTAATTTTAGGATTAGAAGTTGCAAGAAAATTAAAAATTCAACATTTGATAGTTTATGGTGATGCTAAACTTATTGTAAAACAAATAAAACAACAACATCAAGCTAAGCATACAAGAATGAGGTCTTATATAAATTGTGCATGGGATCTCATAGAATTTTTTTTCTTATCTTTCAACATTCATTCTATTCCCATATTGCATAATCAACAAGCATACTCTTTAGCTAAAGCTGTAACAAACTTCATACCACCTACTGTTCTGAAGTTGAAGTATCACATTGACAGGAGACATAAACCTTCAATTCCAAATAATGTTCATTATTGAAAATTTTTCGAAGATGATGAACAAATAAGACATTTTCTGGAAATGATAGGTGAATGTTCTGAGACACACATAGATAAGGAAAATCAAAATGATCCAATTTGGATTATGCAAGAAGGAGAAAATCTAGAGAAGTTCAAAGATAGAATTGAAAATCATAGAATGCTCTTGCTCAAGGATAATCAAATTCCCAAGGGTCTTATTCAATAGAAAGATTGTTCGACCAAAATGATATACCTTTAAAATCCACCTTGCATCCTCAACCTGAAGAGGTTGAGGATTGTAATGTAGGATCAAATGAAAATCCGAAAATGGTGAAATTATCTAAATATCTTCCAACTGAACTAAAGAGTAAATATGATGAGTTGCTCAAAGAATACAAAGATATTTTTGCATGGTCTTATGAAGGCTTAAAAACTTATGATACTTCTGTTATCGAGCATAAGATTCCATTAAAACCAGGTATTAATCCTTTCAAGAAAAATCTTAGATAGATAAGTCCAATTATGTTGCCGATAATAGAAAGGGAGGTGAAAAAGCTTCTCGATGCAAAAATCATCGTACCTCTTAGATACTCTGAATGGGTAGCCAATTTGGTCACTGTCAGGAAGAAGAATGGAGAAATAAGACTGTGTGTTGATTTTAGAAATCTGAATTGATCTTATTTAAAGGAAAATTACCCCCCTCCCTAAAATGGATCATGTTCTAGAAAAAGTAGTGGGGCAAAAGAGGATTTCTATGATTGATGGATTTTCAGGATATAATCAGATAGTTATCCATGAAAGCGATAGAGAAAAAACTGCTTTCACTACTCCGTGGGGAGCCTTTATGTATGAAAAAATGACTTTTGGATTGATGAATGCAGGTGCCACTTTTCAAAGAGAAATGGATATAACATTTGTTGGTGAAAAGGATAAATTCATTGTTATTTATCTTGACGATCTAACAATGTTTTCTAATTCTGATACATAACACTTGGTACATCTCAGACAAACATTTAACAAGTGCATAAAATTTGGGTTGTCTTTAAACCTTAAGAAATCTCATTTTGCAATGCAAGAAGGTAAGCTCTTAAGGCATATCGTATCAAAAGATGGAATCAAAGTTGAACCAAAAAGAGTTCAATCCATTGATTAGATCAATATTCCTAGAAATAAAAAAGAGATTCGATCTTTTTTAGGAAGAATTAACTTCTTGAGGAGATTTATTCCCAATTTTTTTGAAATTATCAAATTGATTACAGATATGTTAAAGAAGGATAATGAGGTGAAATGGACTGCAGAAGCTAAAACATCCTTCCAATGAGTCAAGAAATCCATAGGAGAAACACCTGTACTGGTAAGTCTTGATTATACAAAGGAGTTTTTAATATTCTCCTTTTCATCTGAATATATTATTGCAACAATGCTCCTTCAGAAAAATGAAGAACGATTCAAACAACTAATTTTATTTTTTAGCAAAATCCTCAGGGATGCTGAGTTAAAATATGACGTTCTAGAAAAGTAGGCTTGTGCAATGGTAAAGGAACTCAAAGCTTTCTAGACATATGTTTTACATTAAAAAATAATCGCACATGTACCGGCAAGCACAATCAAAGATATCCTGATTCAATGAGACAATGATGGAAGGAGAGGAAAATGGTTAGCTAAAATTCAAGAATATGATTTAGAAGTTAAAACAACAAAATTGGTAAAAGGTCAAGTTCTGGAAAAATTGCTCGCTGAATCAAATTTCAGATCTCTAGGAATAAATCATTTAGAGTCTCACAATTCTCCCCCAGACATCGAGGATATTGATGATCAAGCACCAACAATTCAGATTGATGATAAATTTTCTTCCTCATCTTGGTACAATGACATCATTTCATATATTCTTACTCTTCAATGTCCTACTGATATGACTCCTTCCAAGGAAACAACCTTAAAATTACAGGCAATTAAATATTTCATTATCAATACTAAGTTATATTGGAAGGATCCTTTGGGTTTCTTGTTATGCTACCTTACAAAACTTGAAATAGAAGGTGTCATTGATGAGTTTCATAAAGGAGTATGTGGAGGACATCATTCATGGAGAGAAACAAATCATAAAATTTTAAGGGAAGGCTATTATTGGCCAAAATTATTCATTGATGTAAATACAAGGGCCAGAGCTTGCAATTCATGCCAACTATTTGTTGGAAAGAAAAGTATTCCTACCCTACCTTTAGTTCCTGTCAAAGTTGAAGCTCCTTTCCAACAATGGGGCCTAGATTTCATCGGAGAGATTCATCCACAATCAAGTGCCCACCATTGATGGATTTTAATTGCTACTGACTATTTTTCCAAATGGGTTGAAGCTATTCCAAATCAGAATGCTATAGATTCAATAGTGATAAATTTTCTGAAAGAGAACATGCTTGCAAGATTTGGTTGTCTGAGGAAAATGGTCACAGATAATGCACAATATTTCAAATCTATTGCGATGATAAACTTTTATCAAAAATATAATATCATTTTGGGCCATTCTACAACTTATTATCCTCAGGGAAATGGGCTGGAAGAATCGTCTAATACGAGTTTAATGAAGATAATTAAGAAAGTTTTGACATAAAATAAGAAAGCTTGGCATATACATTTAAAATATGCTTTATGGGAAAACAAAATCGGCACCGAGAAATCTATAGGTTTGTCTCCTTTCCAATTAGTTTATGGTACATATGTTATTCTTACTATTAATCTCGCTCTTCCCGTGATGAAACTCTGGTGGGATGCGAACGGAGAACCAAATAATCTAACAAGAAGAATAAATCAAATAATTGAAGTCCAACAAAATAGAAGAGAAGTGGATGATAAGATCCAAAAATACCAAGATAATATGAAAGATATCTTTGATAAGAAATCCAAAGACAAGGAGTTTCTTCCTGGAGATTTAGTCTTGAAGTGGGAAGCCAGAAAATAAGATGCTGGGAAACATGGAAAATTTGATCATCTCTGGTTTAGACCTTTCAAAATTGCAGCAGCCGAAGGGAGAAATTCATTCTCTCTTGAAAATCTAAATGGAGAAATTCTTGAGGCCCCTATCAATGGGAATTTTTTAAAACATTTCATGCAGAAGTTTACTTTTTAGTTTCCATTGTATATACCAGATTGGATTGGATTGCCATTGGCAAATTTTTATTTTTTCATTTTCTTTTTGAATTATTTGAGTAATTTTTATTAATTTATGTAAATACTCTCAAGAAAATAAGGTTTTCAACTTTGATTTAAGAAAAACAAAAACAAAGTATAAATCACCTTTAACTTTACAAAATAAAATTCATTAAGTAGTGAATAAAACAAAAACAAGGAGTATATGGATTATTACTAATGACTACTGAAATGAAATATATTCTCATCATATATTTTTCTTTTACTTCCTCATAATTATCTAGCTTTCGAAGTTCTACTTCTTGTTGTAGAGACAATTATCATGGTTCTTCAACAACATTTTGAGGATTTAATGGAGAAAAAAAAAATCTCTTCGAAAACAAGCTGAAGAAAACTTAAACACTCATATTTTCCCTTTTTCGGACTCTCTGGAATTAGGTGACAAACGAATAACATTCCTTGTTAAAAAATTCAAAAGAAAAAAAGGTGTGGCCTCATTTTCTTCCTTATTGCTTAAGTAAAAATGAAAAACTAATTGAAATCAATACGAAGGATGTTTTTCTCACGAATTAAAAATAACGTCATCATATGATCTAAAGATTGGTGAAGCATGGAAAATACAATCTGAAGTTTCACGCTGATTGGGTATAAGATCATCTTTGATACAAAAAATAAAATAATAAATATAAAAAATCAAAACGGTTAGAAAATGACTAAGGGACAAAGCAAATTAGAACTCTCATCTGACACAGAAACTCACATGAAATTATGATTAATTCAGATTAAGATGTTTCGAATGTATGATAAAATAATTTCCTCCTCTCTCCCTAGTTCTTCCTACAAAATATATTCTTTCTCCTTTCTAATCTTATTAATCTTTATAGAAATAAGAAAACTTAGCCTAATGCTAAAAACTTAAAGCATATTTTCAAAATAGGTCGGGCAAATGTTTTTGTGTTTCTCTAATTCTAATTGAAAAGTATGTCTAGGCTAATCCTAGTAATTTTAGCTCTAATATCAGATTTCAGCTGACGAATTCGCTCAAGGTTTATCCCTGAAATGAATAAATTTCCCAAAATTAATCTATAGTCGAAGGTATATTTAGAATTGGAAGAAAATATAGTCTTAGAGTATTCTTAAAATTGTAGACATACCTTATTTTTATTAAGATCTTAAACAAATATCATCCGTTGTATTTTACATACAAATTGATTTCCCCCACTTCAAAATAATAAAATCAAAGACATATGGTGAAAGGAAATTCATAAATTGATTGATCTTTTCCAAAAGAGATGAAGAAAGGAAATTCATATATTGATTTCCCTCATCTCGGTAAAATGAAAAATTAATTATTGAAGTGGTGAATGGAAATTCAATGGGAGAAATAGATAACTTCACCAAGGTATTGAACAGGCTCGCTGGCAGTGAAGCAATATTTATGATATCTGTAAGGATATCATACACATCTATATAATATACTCTGTTATCTAGTTCTCTTTTCAATAATATTTATATCTTGAACCGACTGGGTTTCCTTAAATACACATGTTTTACATCTGTATAACCTTGAAAGTGAACATAATCAGTCAAAGTCCAATATTTTTGTTAAAATTACTTTGATTATCTTAAACAAATATGGAATCAATTTTAAGGAAGGAAAACACTTATTATCCTGTCTTGAAATCAATCACCAAATGTGCTTTAATATTTTTAGATTTGGTTATATTTATTTTTCTATATATGATTAAAATTCAATAAAAGAAAAATATTTCTCAAAAAAGGAAGAAATAATGACTCCATTTACCCAATAAAGGTACCTGGTCTATTGTTCTTTTGTGCCTCATAGGGAGCCACAATCCCCAGATGGAGCCTATGTTAGAACACTTTAATTTTAAAGTTTTAGCGTTGAAATATTTTCATTTTTTATCCTTTGAAAATATGATCACAAAAAACTTAGGAAGATCATTCTTCATTGAATAAATATATGAACGTTATATCTTGATAGGGCATATCCAATATTATAAATTAAAGAGTTTTTGCTGACCGGATAAACGACTCCCGTGATTTCAGAGTTCTAAAGTTGTGCGAACGTTAAATAAAAGAAAGCTAAAAAGTCACTTCACGACTTCACACTTCGAGAGTTTCAAACTCAAAATTTTTAAAGAACTAAAAACCCTGAAGTTGCAAAGCTCCGAAGTCCCGGAGACATATTATTGTGAAAATATTTTAAATAGATCTACTGATGAGTCACAAGACACCTATCATGAAGCTTTATTCTAGGCTGACACATGGCACTCTCTTTTGGCATTTTTGTCAGATCATTTGCAAGCTTTTAGGTGACACGTGTCACTCACCTTTTTATGACACATCATTAAATGTGATGTCATCGTTGCCATGTCACTCTGGGAGATTGTCCTTCGGGAGATAAAATTAAAGAACAGATTCAAAAATGTCGGAGCACCGAAGCATCGAAATACCGAAGCACTTGTGATCATAATAAATAAAACACTTAAAAAACTAAATAAATTTAACAGGTTTAGTTAGCCATGATTAATAAAAAATAGTTAGTCTGTAAATTTTGCCTTTGGGAGATATATGTTGCTCTGCATTCAAAACTCCCGAATGCCGAACTATTGAAGTACTCATCCCGTATACAAGCTCACAAACTCCCAGAGCTCCGGATTTCTGGAGTCCCGAAGTACTTAAAATGGTTTGATTATTTACTCCGGGGATTCGGCCTTCGGGGGATATTTGTTCCTCTGCATTCAAAACTCCCGAATGCCAAAGTTTTGAAGTATTTAAAACAAAAGGAGATTTTAAATCATGATTAATTAAAACAAAAAAATAATTCATTTCTAATTAACTGCTCCACGAATTCAGCCTCCGAGAGATATCTATGTTTTTTCACTCAAAACTCTCGAATGTCGAACCAACGAAGTATGTTACTTTAATTACATTCATTAATAATATGCCCAACTGAACAGGGTTAAAGATTCAGATAAGGGTTGCGACATCTAGGTAATATATTTGACATATTTTAAAATGATTACTCTGTCAGTAGATTAATTCGAAGATAGCTAGACATTCATATTTCCGTAAATAAGGAATTTTGAATTTCTAACCATTTTTCTATTATCATTTGAAAGTTTTGTATTCAAGCATTGTGAACTCACATGTTTTTTCTTGTAGCAGGAGGATTAGATTCATATTTCAAAAATCATGGCGTCGCGCAAAGCAGGAAAGAAACATGATTCATCGGCTGAGGAATCGAACCCAAACACAGATATATTTTCAGATACTACTACTCGATTGAAAGATGCCACTGTTACGAGGAAAATCTATCTATGGCTAGGGGTAAACCACAATAGACAAAAATGACTACAAAAATCAACTCTAATCTCATGTATGCTATATAAACAAATATGCTAACAAGACAAGATAAAGATCCTACCTCGTCCAAACGTTCGATGAAGTCCACCATTGAGCACTTGACTCAAATAAATACACCTGCAACTTGTCCTCAAAAACTAAGAAACACAAGCATATGATGATAATATATAATGTTATCACAGTCAATAGCATAATATGTCAACATTCATAACAAATATGCCCATGGAATAACAATTCAAATATTTGCAAGATATTAATTGGACGAGAAAAGAATATTTATATTAAAATGTAATAAGCATAAGTGAATGAATTACAAACTTCCGTGTCAGCACGGTTCAGAACCAAGAAACCAAGTCCCTTCCAGCTAGGCCTCCACCACTTCAATCCTCCACCAAAGGAAAGATCATATAAGAGATACGATGAGGTTCTCAATCAAGTAGGGAAGAGCTTGGGGGATGAACAATGTGTTCAGAATTAAAAGGATAAAGGGATGCAGACTCAATATGAAGTGAATAATTTCTCCAGAGTAACTTTTCTCTCAAAGTTGAATTCTTCTCCTCTTTTCCATAGCTCAGATTTGGCCCATTTATAACCTTCAAGTGGAACTAAAGGGCCGAGTCAGAACATTTCCAGTATATGGAAGGTCAAGTATCATGGAGCTCGTGATGTGACATGGAAACCCGACACCAATTTTTAATTTTGGGCACAAAACCCGATGTACTCGTGCTGTAGTGGTGAAACCTGCGTATACGCATGTTGTATAATAGTTAGGGTGCGTATATGTGGAAAAATATTGTTTTAGCTCTGGGATTTGCAAAAAGGGACTTTAAGTCTGCATAGGGAAATGGAAACAAGCTTTCTGAGCAAATTTACATAGGGTGAGGAAAATCTTTCTATAACAGATGCTCCCTAATGTGTGAGGTCAGAGGAGTATCTGCGATGGATGAAATACATTATAATACCCAGAAGTGGAGTAATGGGGACCCAACTAGATGAACTAGTTTCTCATGAGAATATTACAATCTGTATTGACTTTGCGCACTTGGCTGCCAATTTGAATTACATTGCAGATCCATGTGAAAATATACCAAACAACTGTTCATGGCCATGAATAGGAAATACAAAGGTGCCTACATGCCAAAGGCTGTCATAGCCTCAAACAAGGCCCAATGAAACCAGTCTCAAAATAAATCTAAAGATATCTGTATACAATGGAGTACAATATGATCTCCCATGATCACTGAAGTCACATAGCTATTGGTCCAATGAAAGATAGAAATAACTCAAGAAATCTGTGAATATGAACTGATGTCTTCTAGTCTTCTACACGATCTGCAAAAGATGCAAGTCTACATCGTGTGAATAAAGTAGTCGAGGTCGAACACAATGAGAGTTCGTTTGATTACCGGTCATTAAGGTATACCATTAACAAACACGATACAACCTACCGATAATGAAAGTAGGTATCAAGGCACCAAGTACATTCTTACAAGTGTGAATAGAGGTGTCAGGGTCGAACACTTGAAGAATCCATTGATCAAGAGACATTGATGTATTCCCAATTGTCGATGGTGGGGGAACTTTCCACTAATGACTGCAAGCCTCTAGGTACTCATAGGACTCTAGGTCTTGTATCCCGAATAGATGAGGTGAAGTTGATGGAAGGAGACCCATTGAAATGATAGCATCGAGGCATCTCTCATCATTCAACATGAGGTACAAAGCAGTAGATTGATGATTTGGAGGAAATCGGATGAAGAACATGTTCATGAACCAATGACCCTGTGCGTATTTCGCATGTACCAGATGCAAGAGGTACACAAAAAAGACCCTTTGAATATCATCGAATAAGAAAAAATGTTGACAAAGGTGAGGAAACCACCAATAAGGCTAATGAAATCCAAGAAACTACACGAATCTCAATGTGTGAATAGATTTTTTACTGTCGAACACAAGGGAAACCACCTAGTCAGCGACCAATGATGAAATGTCAATTGATGGGTTCAAGGTTACCTACCAATGAGGAAAGTAGGACCAAGGTGCGCAATAAGACTACAACTTCATGCAATTCTGAGACACACTGAGGGTATGGTCAACATGCAAAGTCAAGAGTTCTGAGGAGTGGCTAACACAGGTGGATAGACATCCTTTGAGCAAGAGCATGAGACATATGGAAGACTCTGTTGTCATAGAATCAATGATGAAACTTTGAGATGCAGGAGGCATCAATCAAAATCTCCATAGGGACTGGAAGAGTAACTAGTCGGGGGAGTAAACTCTATGTAACAAGCTCAGCTTCCTAAGGTCATGCTAAACCCAAAATTTTGATGACAAGTGGACTAAAAAATTTTGTGCTCTATTCAAAGGTGACACAAATGCTACTAATATAAGATAATACTATTTTCCTTCCATATTTTTTTTGGTTTTTTCATAGTCAAATGAATGCTATGATACAGAGGAGGAAACGAGTGTTGCAAGTAAGAAACTATTTACAGCAGTGGAACATACCTATGCTCAATGCAAAGAGGTGCATGTGGGAGATGGACACTCAGGGGAATGTTTCCTCTTGGGTATAGGGTGTCAAGCTACAAAGGATATAAGCAAGGCTATGCTTGTCTCATGAGGCAAACTGCTGAGGTGAAAGGCTTATAACTCAAAAGTAAGAAATGGAAATAAGCTCAATACTGCAAGCAAGAGATGAGATGAAATTACAACTTAATGCCAAAAAATGTGATTTTTTGTAATCTTAGTCTACTTGGTTTGAAAAAGGGATAAACTTGCACCAAACATACGCCCTTTAAAATCCAATTTACGAGTGTGAAAGAGATAAGTTCACTCGACAATATTTACACTTTTTGAGAGAGTAAAAAAAGATCTTAAATCAGACTCGTTGGGAGTTTTCTAGGCGACATGTCATGGGGGAGGCCAAGGCTTCCATGCAGGATTTATGTGAAAGGTCAGCAACTTACGAATAGTTGACACAATCTTGGGAAAATCCAAAGCTTTCCAAGTCGAGAAGGATAAAATAGTTGCATAGGTTACCTTATCTACAATATATCGAAGAATTCCCCTTATTTGGAAGGGTGTAGAAGAAGGAATTCGAGGCTCTACAAGGTCATTCCAATCAAAGGAAACCACCCTAGGATTTGGAGGGAGCACGCTCGGAGAGAGTAGAATGATCCCTTGTTCAGAAATTACATGACTAGAAATTCTAAGGACATGGTCGAAGGACGCATCACCCTCCAAAATAAGAGTGGGATTGACTAAAGATTGCATCGACAATGTCACTTCCTTAGGCTTGTCACTCTCCAAGAGAAGAGTGGGATTGACCGAAGATTGCATCGACACAACCACTTATTCAACCTTTGGTTGAATATGATGCGAGACAACAAGGTCAAAAGATGCATCACCCCCCAAAATAAGAGTGGTGTTGGCGGAAGATTGCATCGACACGACCGCTGGTTGAACATGATGCGAGACAACAAGGTCAAGAAATGAATCACCCTAAAAAATAAGAGTGGTGTCAGTCAAATATTGCATCAACATGACCACTATATCAACCAAATAAGGTTGGGAAACGAAAGATGACTTAGGACCCGAAGGGTCCCCAGGAAAGGACCATGCTTCCTGTACCACAACAGTAGCAGGGCACAAACGAGTAAGGTGGTGTCCTTCGCAAAGCCTACAAAGGAACTTGGGATTACGTATTACACATATAGGCTTCTCAATTGTATGAATGCCACCAACATGACTTGCAATGGTTGGTGACATGCTCCCAACATGAATTGCAGAGGCTAGTAGCAAATATCCAACATGAGTTGCAGAGGTTGGTGATGAATTCACAACATGACTAATAGAGGTTGGTGATGAACCTTCAACATGACTAGTAGAGGTTGATGATGGATCCCTAACATGACTAGCAGAGCTTGGTGATGAATCCCCAACATGACTAGCAGAGGTTGGTGATGTATGTGTAGTGTGACTAGAAGTGACTACATTTGTGCCCCCAACATGACTTGCAGCGGCTGGTTGCTGGTCTTCAACATGACTAGTAGAGGTTGTCGAACAATTTCCAACATGACTAGCAGAGGTTGGGGATATAATGCTAGTATGACTTGTAGTGACTGGACTGGTGACGATTTGTTGCGACATTTGAGACCAAGGTCCTGGAAAATAATGGTTTTGAGAAATTACAGGCTAGGAAGGATTCTGGTATACCCCATGGCCCTGTCTGGAAGGATAATATCCTCCTCCATACTGATTCATAAAGGGGTGTAAGGGCATCGACACTGAGGAAGCTGCTTGCAAAGAGAAAGCGACATGATAAGGGTTAATCATGTGAGGATATATGTTTCCCCTAGATGAAGAAACTTCGTGAAGGGGGTTGCCCATACTATAAAACTGACTACCCTCGGATGAAACACCAGAGGACAGATGAATATCCGTCATGGGAAAATCATTCGTAGGAACTGGCATAGAAGACGATAGATATATGAACGAGGTGTAATAAGTAGAATGACCGCCCATTTGAGCACTTGCTCCTGGAAAAGTGAATCTAGGATAAGATCCATAGGAAGGAATATTCCAACCTTCTACCATACGAGTTGATTGAGGGATATGACTCCCACCAAACTAAAAAGGAGAACAAGGGGGCATCATGCCCCCAGACCCAAAACTAGGATTCACATAAGGAGACGAGACAGAGGATGGCAAGTGCAAAGACATTTCTGGCATACCATGAGAAAAATTATTAGAGGCCCAAGGTATTGGTTGAGTATCATGATTTGACGTACCACTCAAAAATACAAAAGGATTTGTCCCCATGGAATGAGAAAATACCATGGGTTGGGTAGTGCTAACTGAGGAAGTCATGAGGGCTCCACCAAACATAGTAATGAAAACTCACGACTCAATATAAAAATCCTAAGGCCAACTAATAATAAAAGAGAACACCAAAATAAAAAAAAGGCCAATATGCACACAAATAGGATAAAGTGGATGAAAAGGGGCCTCCCTCCCTAAAGTAGGTATGCCTCACCCAATAGGGGCCTGAGACTCCCTGCTAAAGATCAGAGGTATCATAATCAATTATAAGGGCCCTCGTGGGCTTAACAACCAGTCGGTCAAATCCCCCCAGAGAGGTAATCCTCCATAAAAGTTGTGCGATGTCTGACCCTTATTTGACCCAGGGTACCTGCAAAATAACCCCTGAAAGTGACCTATGTGGTACCTATGTCAAGAAACTAAGCAATCACGATATAACCAATGCGCAAACGAACAATCGTAAGTCAGGTCTACCGTATGGGAATGGTAAAAAATCTTGAAACCTCTAAAGCACTGCCTCTCACAGAGGTAAAGGTACTAGTAATATCCCCATATACAAATAGATCCCAAGAAACATATCTGACGTTAAGAAGGTATTGGGGGGATGTCCCCTCTACCAACCTCATGCAACCTCGTGCTTAACTCCGGTGTAAGAGGAGCTTCCCGATGTCACCAATTATACAATGGATTTCACCACTCCCTTAGTCAGACACATATGTTGATTCAATAGCCTTGGAGAAGTTTACTCACATAATCCTATTCCAAGGCTCTAAATCCTAAGCTAGTTTGTGCACCCTAGAAAATAAAACATTTCTGATCAAATTTAAATTATCAGCGTTGCTTTTAGTGGCCTTGCTTACTCAAAAAATGTGCGGTCGTTAAACTAATTATGTTATGACTCAGCAAGTAAAATAAATGAATATGAATAAAATGCAAAGTCCTAACTTCAATTCCCAATAAATGATAAGCTTTTCGAATGCAATTTTCAATTTAGTTTTGCAATTCCAAATAAGACGCAATCTTTCTATACATGTGCTAAGATCAATGATAAGGACTCAAAAGATCAAATGCCAACAATGCAAAATGCTTAATATTTTTGTATTTTCAATATAAAAGAATGGAAATGCAAGGATTGAACAACAACTTGATATAAAAATTCTACTCTATGTAGACATAAAAAAACCAAGTAGGATATCAAGAAGAAAACACCCAACCCAAGATGCAAGGACAATCAAATGAAAAGGATGATGAGAAAGGCACTGCCCAAAAATTCAACTAAAGAAAGGTTTCCTATCATTCCACAAACACTTAACAATCATAACAAAGACCCAAGAAGTCTCAACAACCATACAAAATTACCCAACAAACATCAAACCCAACAACCAAGCAAAAAAGGATGATGTACGTGATTGTTCAGAAGAAAACCGTGTATATACACTTCTTGCAGAAGGAATGTTGATGCAACACCCCCACCTCAACAGGGTCTGCGTGACTTCCCGGTCTTTGGATATTCCTATTTCCTTGAGCCGAAATGGCTCTTTGGTTCCCACTGGAACCTTCAATGCATATAAAACCACAGGTCCTTTTAGAAGTTACGCCCATGCGAAGAAGGACTAGGTGAAAACCTCTACTCCACGTGACCATTGGCGTGACCATTGGTGTGACCACTAACTTAACCCAAAGGGATCTTCTAGATCACAACTTCATGTTTCATGATTTTGAGATTCCTGCTGTGAGTCGCCCCAACTCCTCCGATTCCCGAAACCCTGAAATGGGCTAATGGTCCTTAACTCCTCCCTTATGACTAAACTATATGACCTCCAGTCAAGTCCTTGGGCCTCACTTCCAAGTACATCGAGATTTCATGACTTATGAGTTCGTGATGCAACTCTCCTCCATTTTTCCCGATGTTCAAACTCGTGACTTCTTTACCATGGATCAACGGTCCTAAACCTCCCATGATATGATGGTTCAGATTCTTGTTTTCACAAAGTCAGGATTAACAACTCACGACTTCCGGGTTGTCATTTCCTCCACGCTTCTGAATCCCAAAATGCCGAAATGCCAATCACGAATCAAAAACTCTCATTTCTCCATATCTAATGGTTGCTAACTCTCCCACACTTACAAATGTTAAAATACTCTCGCCTTTAGCCTTCCTGCAACTCCACTGGATCCAATGGTCCACGAGTATCTTCAATTCTCCCTTTGAGAATTTTCACTGTTCGTTCAGGTTCTCAAAGACTCTTGGCCAAATAACTTGGCATCTTTCTTCCTGAGCTTGGTTTCTGTGAGATGACTTCGACCCTCATCCTTCCTTTGAACTTTCCAAGTCTCTATCCCTCCTGAGATTGATTCTTGATGCAAACTCAAGGATTCTAAGGGATGCTTGCACGCACTGCTTGCGGCCTTCACGATAATCTCTGATTATCCAAACACTCCAACTCTACACGTTATTTATGACAAAAGTTCTTCAACTGCTCACTTGGTTGAAAAATTCTAATACTTCAACCTGGCCTGTGCACACCTTGCACGGATTTGTGCTATACTTGCACTTGTGTTGGTATAAGAACACATCTATCTCTCCTAATATTTTCTGAGATAAAACTTAGAATCTTGTCAACGCACTCCTTGCGGACCTTCATTGGACTCCTTGCAGAAATTCTTAGAAAGGGAAGAAATTGAAACTTATACTCTCCCTCTCACATATTTCATACATTCAAAATGAAATCATACACATAAAGCATTGAAACAAATGCATAACAGAGCATATAAGAAAACTGTAAACATACCATTCGATAGATGCAAACAATGACCATAACAACATCATGAAATTGGATCAAAGCACTCTTATATTAATTCAAATGCTTCTGTACATGGTTTCTATCACAACCACTATCTGCTTATACAACTTCTACAGTCTTTGTTCTTATCTTCTCTCCTATGCTCTCTTGCTCTACCACTTCTCTCTTTCAATTGAGAATTACGATGCAATACCATACATATGAGGGAGCTTTCTTGAGTTTTCCCTCCTACAACTCTAAGCTATCTTATCAAAATTAAAGTCTACAATTACTTTACATTTATTACATTAAATTCCTCCAACCGACAGATGAGATCACTGCTCAAGATCTGCATTACAATTCCCAAAACATTTAGGAGAACTTATGTCTCTCCAGATATTATTACATTAATGTGCCATCCTTTTGAAATTCAAAATATCTTCAAAATGTGCACTGGTGTGTATCTAGCTGTCCTCCACTTGCGCTTTGCTGGCGATGCTCCTGCATCATACTCCTCTGTTTGGTTGAAAAATTCATGGACTCTGTCCATGAGCTCTTCTGTCGTCAATGTTTCTGGATATTTTTTTCGCTTTCCCAACAAGCATCCTCAATCGGTGTTCCTTCCACTTTATCAAATATTCAAAATATGTCTTCCCCTTAGTTTCCTTACCAACTCTCTGATCAACTATCTTTTCCATCCACGACTTTTCATCTACATGCATCTGTTTGAAGCCCACTAAACTTCTTCCTTATTTTCTGCCCCATCTGTTTCATCACGCTTTGTGGAAGATACAGTTATGAAATGTTGAATATGGTGATATGCCCACATCATCTAGAAATTCTATCTCATAAGCATTTGCCTCAAATTTTATTAAGATCTTGCATGGTCCTATATTTTTTATCTTCAACTTATATGTTCCTCTTGGGAACGGACTTTCTTTTATTAGATGTGCTAAGAACAAATATCCCACTTTGAATTGAAACTCTCTCTTTGTTATGCCTTTCATTGCTTGTATTCCTTGTTGGAACTCTATAACCCGCTCTTTAATATTAGTGTGGAGCTCTTGCATCTCTACTTCCTCAAAATCTTCCACTCCGGCATCTTGAACTCGTGCATTATAAGTCTCTCAACAGATACTCCTCTTGAGTGCGCATTCCATACATTATCTGGAATGGGCTCTATCTGATGCTTTCAGGAATTAGGTGATTAGATTATAAGCAAATTTCATTTATGGAAGAATGTTATCCCATTGTCGTTATATGCAAATTCTACTTGTAGCAGAATCTGATCCCATTGATTGTGATGTTCAATGAATAAACTCCTCAATAAGTCCCCTAAACTCCAATTTACTACCTCAGTTTGTCCATCTGTCTGAGGGTGATATGCTGAGCTAAAAGATAGATTCATCCCCAACGTTTTCCATAGTGTCCTCCAAAAATGACCAACAAACTTCGTATATCTGTCTAAAACAATACTCTTGTGTAAACCATGAAGTCGAACAACTTCTTTGAAAAACAGATTTGCAATGTGTGTTGCATCACTAGTTTTCTGACATGGAATGAAATGTGCCATTTTTGAGAATCTGTCGACTGCCACGTATATGGAATCATAACCTCTCTATGTCCTTGGCAGTCCTAACACAAAATCCATGCTTACCACATCTCACGACCTCTCTGGTACTGGCAATGGTTGATACAACCCAATATTATGTCTTTTCCCCTTTGTGTGCTGGAAAATTCTACATTTGTTGAAAAACTTCTTGACATCTGTCCTCATCCTTGGCCAATAATACAAGATGTTCAGTTGCGCAAATGTTTTTTCATGGAAGAAATGTCCAGCCAATCCTCCACTATGTTTTTCCTTCAAAAGGTTTTCTCTCATGGAACTCTTTGGGATACACAACTGATTTCCTTTGAACAACAGTCCATCCTGAATCAAGTATTCAATCCATTGGCTTCTATCTCTCAGAACATGATTCTCACATGCTTCATAAGCGTCCTTGAAATATGAATCATCTTTGTACATTTCCTTAAGGCTATCAAAACCTAAGGTCTTCACATGAAACTCCTGGAGAATCAAACATTTCTTGCTCGATGCATCAACAACCTTGTTAGCATTTCCAGAAATGTGGTTTGTAACAAAAGTAAAGTTCTGCATAAATTCAACCCATTTTGCATGTTTCTGGTTCAGTTTCTCCTATCTGGTTATAAACTGTAATGCCTAGTTGTCGCTATACAAAATGAACTCTTTTGGAACCAGGTAGTGCCTCCATTTCTTCAACGCTTGTATGACTGCATAAAACTCTTTATCATACATGGAATAATTTCTTTTGGCATAATTCAGCTTCTCATTGAAGTATGCAACTAGGCTATTGTCTTGACTTAAGACTGCTCCAATCGCAAATCCACTTGTGTTACATCTCACTTGAAATGTTTTACTAAAATATGGCAAAACTAGAACTGGTTGTCCAGTTATCTTCTCCTTTAACAACTTGAAACTTTTCTCCACTTCCCATGTCCAATGAAAAGATTTATGTCTTTTCTTGACTGTGTCCATCATTGGTGCACAAATTCCACTAAAATTTCTGATGAACTTTCTGTAAAAATTAGCTAGTCCATGGAAGCTTCCGACTTCAAAGATATTCCTTGGAGATGGCCACTCTTTGATTGCTTTTACCTTTTCATGATCCATCTTCAACTCATTCGAAGAGATCACAAAACCTAAATAAATAAGTTCTGTCTTCATGAAAGATGACTTCTTCAGATTTATCAACAACTTCTCTTGATGTAACCTCCTCATTACTGAAGCTAAATGTCTCAAATGTTCTTCCTCAGTCTTACTGAATATCAATATATCATCAAGATACACAATTACAAATTTTCCAATGAAATATTTCAAGACTTCGTTCATCAATCTCATAAAATTACTTGGCGCATTCGTCAATCCAAATGGCATGACAAGCCATTCATACAATCCTTCATTCATCTTGAATGTTGTCTTCCATTCATCACCTTCCCTCATTCTAATCTGATGATATCCGCTTGTCAAATCAATTTTTGAAAAAAACTTTGCTCCACTCAAGCAATCCATCAAGTCATCCATCCTGGGTAAATGAAATCTATACCTGATGGTGATTTTGTGTATAGCCCTCGAGTCTGTACACATTCTCCATCCACCATCCTTGTTCAGACTTAACACTGTTGGTACAACACATGGACTCAAGCTTTCCCTAATCAACCCTTTGTCCAACAAATCCTGGACTTGCTTCTTAACCTCTTCATTCTTCTACAACGTCAATCTGTACGCTACTTTTTTTTGGCAAACTCACTCCTGGTACAAGGTCGATGTGATGGTTTATACTTCTGATGGGTGACAACGAACAAGGTAAATCGTCCACCACTATATCAGTGAAATTCTCCAACAGTTCCTAAATCTCCTCAGGTAGATCATCTATTGAGGTATTGGTCAAGATGACTCTAGGTTTTCTCACCACAACAAACTTCATTTCTTCATCTTTCTTGACTTCATCAAGAAGTTCCTTCCCACTCATGAGAAGTATAATGTTGCTTGTTTCTTATTTCACCTTCTTGTCTTCAATTGGCAACAACATATGCGTCCTACCATTCTTTTCCAAGGTGTATGTGTTCTTTCTTCTGTCATGAATAACATTCATGTCATGTTTCCACGACCTCCCCCACAAAAGATGATAGACATCCATGGGAGTAACATCACATAAGATCTCATCTCTATATCCCCCTATCTTAAATTCAACTAAACATTGTTTAGTGATAGTTACCTGATGTCCTTTTTGCAACCACGAAACTTTGTATGGGATTGGATGTGAAACTGCCTCCAATTCCAGTGTTTCCATCATTTCTGTGGATACTAGATTATCCGTACTTCCACTATCAACTATCACCTTACATACCCTATCCTTGGTCTTGCAAGAATTTCTAAATAAACTGTTCCTCCAGACTGGATTTTCCATCTCTTTCTCTGGCTTCAAGAGAATTTTCCTCATCATTAAGGATCTTCCACCTTCTACATCTTCTACCTCAACATTTCGCCTCTGCGCTTCTCAAATATGAGCTTCACCTCCATCCCTTTTTCTATCAGGACATTCAAAAGACTTGTGTCCGATATTTCCACAGACAAAACACTTTATTTCACCTCCTCTGCCTCTTCCTGTTCCTCTTGCTCGAGGAAAAGTGTTCCTGTCAACATACTGTTGTCCTTGTGAGCTTCCTCCCCTTTCTATGTGGTTATGAGGTTTCTTTTCTTCATCCTTGGGCTTCTGTACTCTGTCTTAGGCAATTGCTTTGCCTCTGCTCTGACTTCTACCTCTTCCCCTTTTACCTTGCTTTCGGGCCAATTTCACTTCTGTCTTTGAAGCAATCTGATAAGCATCTTCCACATTTTTTATTGCCACCATGGTCATTTCATTATGAATCTCATATCTCAAGCCATTTATGTATCTGACGAATTTTTCATCATCACTCTTACGATGACCAACTCTGATGTTTAACCTGTAAAATTCCTCAGTGTATTCCTTCACTGTCATCCCTTTCTGTCTCAAGTTATGCATTCTTCAGAACAAATTAATTTGGTAATCCCTGGGTATGAATTTGGCTTTCATCTTGGTGACCATCCTGTCCCAGCTTTTAATTATTTGTTTTCCTTTCCAATGCCTATTAGCTTGCAGTTCATCCCACCATAGTGCTGCATGCCCTTTCAATCTAGTGACATTATGCTTTACTTTCTTGTCTTCTTCGATATCCTCATAGTCGAAGTATTTATCTAGAGCTCTAAACCAATCTAGAAACTCCTCAATGTCTATGTTACCTTCATACATCGAGATATCCATTTTTTCTCTAGCACTTATTCTTGCAACAATTTTGAATAGACGTTCCTCTGCAGCATCTTTGGATACAACTTCTTCTTCGACTCTAGCTTCATTCTCACTTTCGGCCTCATTGATATCTCCAATATCAGGTGTTCACCTCTATGTTGTTTCCATAGCATCGAATTGAGCATGAAGTTCTCTCATTTCCCCTTCCACGACTGGATCAGGCATGGGTATCTCTTGACGTCTCCTTGGAGGCATTGCTTCAATATGTCCATGCAGAATTCAAATCAAAACTGTCCTCTATCTTCCCTCTAAAGAAAACAATGGTTGTATGCTCTGATACCATTTGACACAACACCCCCACCTCAACAGGGTCTATGTGACCTCCCGGTATTTGGATCTCCCTATTTCCTTGAGCCGAAATGGCTCTTTGGTTCCCACTAGAACCTTCAATGCATATAAAACCACAGGTCCTTCTAGAAGTTACGTCCGTGCGAACAAGCACTAGGCACGAACCTCTACTCAACGTGACCACTAGCGTGACCACTAACTTAACTCAAAGGGATCTTCCAGATCGTGACTTTGCGTTTCACGATTTCAGGATTCATGCTGCAAGTCACCTCGACTCCTGCAATTCCTTAAACCCCGAAATGGGCTAACGGTCCTTAGATCCTCCCTTATGCCTAAACCATATGACCTCCAGTGAAGTCCTAGGGCCTCACTTCCGAGCGCGTCGGGATTTTGCGACTCGTGAATTTGCGATGCGACTCTCCTCCCTTTTTCCTGAAGTCTAAACTCGTGACTTATTTACCATGGATCAACGGTCCTGAACATCCAAAGATCTAACGATTCAGATTCTTGTTTTCGCAAAGTCAGGACTTCACAACTCGTGACTTCCGGGTTTTCATTTCCTCCATTCTCTCGACTCCTGAAATGCCGAAATTCCAATGAGGAATCAACGACTCTCATTTCCCTAGATCTAACAGCTGCTAACTCTCCTGCGCTTACAAATGTTAAAAGACTCTCGCCTTTAGCCTTCCTGCAACTCCATTGGATTGAATGATCCATGAGTATATGCAATTCTCCCTCTGAGAATTTCCACCGTTCATTCAGGTTCTCAAAGACTCCTGGCCAAATAACTTGGCGTATTTCTTCCCGAGGTTGGTTTCTRCGAGATGACTTCGACCCTCGTCCTTCCTTTGAACTTTCCAAGTCTCTATCCCTCMTGAGCTTGATTATTGATGAAAAATCAAGGATTCTAAGGGATGCTTGCACACACCCCTTGCGGCCTTCACAATAATCTTTGATTATCCAAACGCTCCAACTCTGTGCGTTSTTTAAGACATAAGTTCTTCAACCGCTCACTTGGTTGGAAAAGTCTAAGACTTCAACTTGGCCTGCGCACACCWTGGATGGCTCTGTGCTATACTTGCACTTCTGTTGGTATAAGAACAAATCTATCTCTCCTAAGATTTTCTGAGATAAAACTTAGAATCTTGTCAACGCACTCCTTGTGAACCTTCACTKCACTCCTTGCAGGAATTCTCAGGAAGGGAAGAAATTGAAACTTATACTCTCCSTCTCACAAACTTCATACATTCAACATGAAATCATACACATAAAGCATTGAAAGAAAAGCATAACAGAGCATATAAGAAAACYGTAAACATACCATTCAATAGATGCAAACAATAACCATAACAACACCATGAAATTGGATCAAAGCACCCTTATATTAATTCAAATGCTTCTGTACATGGTTTCTATAGCAACAACTATATKCTTATAGAACTTCTACAGTCTCTGTTCTTCTCTTCTCTCCTATGATCTCTTGCTCTACCGCTTCTCTCTTCCAATTGAGAATTATGATACAATACCATACATACAAGGGATATTTCTTGAGTTTTCCCTCCTACAACTCTAAGCTATATTATCAAAATTAGAGTCTACACCTAATTTACATTTATTACATTAAATACCTCCAACCAATAGATGAGAGCACTGCTCAAGATYTGCGTTACAATTCCCAAAACATTTAAGAGAACTTATGTCTCTCCATATATTACATTAATGTGCCATCCTTTTGAAATTCAAAATATCTTCAAAATGTGCACTGGTGCTTATCCAACTTTCCTCCACTTGCGCTTTGCTRGCGATGCTCCTACATCAATAACACATGTATGTACGCGACTATTAGGTAAAAACCCRCGTATATGTGTTAAAACACARCCAGGCTAAGGAGAAGGATAAGAAACTYAGACTCATAAAGAACAAAGGCTGTCAAGCAGTCAGATGACAAGAAACTCAATATAAATGAGAAACATCAAAGGAAAAAAACACTCCAAACCCCCAAAATAAGATTCTATCCCCAATATGGTTGCCAATTCTATTACGGTGAAAATCGCTCTATGGGTAGGGGTAAACCATAATAGATGGAAATGACTGCAGAAATCAACTCTAATATCAGGTATGCTATATAAACAAATATTCTAACAAGATAAGATAAAGAGCTTACCTTGTCCAAACGTTCGATGAAGTCCACCGTTGAGCACTTGACTCAAAGAAATACACCTGCAACTTGTCCTCAACAACCAAGAAATGTAAGCATATGGTGATAATATATAATTTTATCTTATTCGATAGCATAATCCATCAACAGTCATAAAAAATATGCCCATGGAATAACAATTCAAATATTTGCAAGATATTAATTGGATGAGAAAAGAGTATTTCTATTAAAATGTAATCAACATAAGTGAATGAATTACAAACTTTTGTGTCGTTACGATTCAAAATGAGAAACTAAGTCCCTTCCAGTTGGGCCTACACCACTTCAATCCTCCACCAAAGGCAAGCTCATATAAGAGGGACAATGAGGTTCTCAATCAAGTAGGGAAGAGCTTGGGGGCTGAACAATGTGTTCATACTTAAAAGGATAAAGGGATGCAGACTCAATATGAAGTGAATAATTTGTCTAGAGTAACTTTGCTCTCAAAGTTGAATTCTTATCCTCTTTTACATAGATCGGATTTGTCCCATTTATAGCCTTCAAGTGGAAATGGAGGGTCGAGTTGGAATGTTTCCAGTATATGGAAGGTCAAGGATCATGGATCTCGTGACGTGACATGGAAAACTGACACCATTTTTTAATTTTGGGCACAAAACTCGATGTACGCAAGCTATAGTGGTGCAACCTGTGTATATGCATGTTGTATAATAGTTAGGGCGCATATATGTGAAAAAATATTGTTTTTAGCTCTGGGATTTGCAAAAAGAGACTTCAAGTCTACATAGGGAAATGGAAACAGGCCTTCTAAGAAAATTTGCATAGGGTGAGGAAAATATTGCTCTAATAACCACCAAAACTTGGAAGCATGTGTATGATATTTTAGAACATGAAATTGTTCTTTGTCCATATGATTCAATGGAATAATATGACGATACATTTTCGGCTAAGCTTAGTCATGTGGATGAGTCTAAATTACACAAAGTTGTTTCTCATCCAAAACTTATGCCTTACACCGATATTATAAGCTAGGCCCTAGAGCACGTGGACATCCCAACAAGAAGCATATTCAGTCACCAGAAGACCTCGTCGAGTCTTTTCGACCTGAAGATATTCAAGTAATGTATAAATTATCCTCTAAACTCAAATATACCTACAGTTCATCATTTATATTGAAGTTTGAGGAGGAGGAATGCACTAAGTATGACAAAACCGACCACGATATAATAAAAAACTGGTGGGGTAATCCAACTAAGTTCAAATCTGATTCCCATGGAATATATTCTACATCATCTTTGGATTCTCATATTATGTACATTTCCATGATTCTTTTTAGAATTTTCGGTAGGAAAAATCCTGTGCATTTTACCATAGAATGGGTTCCCATAATCCATGAGTTTGCTGAGGGTTACATGTTCGAATGGGGGAAAATGTTATCAGATAACTTAGCTAAGGAAATTGTGGAGTACAATATGCTAAATTCTAAAGGACAACATGCCCCCTTTTATATGTATGCATACATTATGGATGCAATCTATTTCATGACCCCATTTCCTCTCATGAATTGGAGCTGGACTCCGACTAGCACTAAGCCCATATATTTTTATCACTCTAAGTTATGGGGAGAAAATTCAAAGGACTTCTTCTATGAAATTTGTCATAATTTAGTAATTCAAATTCACGTGGCTATATATGGATAGCCTCCCCCCAGAATTTCAAAATAGATCATTGGAAATTTGGGTGCTATTGTAGATTGGTATGTTGAGGAAAACTTTTTTTATATCAGAGTGTTTGACTGCTATATTTCTCCTCATCCTCTCCCTAGATCCCTACCTAACAAACTGGTTTGCAGAGAAGTAGCTTATCAAACAATTTCAAGAGGAATAACCAAAGAATTGAAGGCAACACAGAAAAGAATATGACCAACCTTTCCCATACAGGTTGGTGTGTTTTCATTATCTGATTTTGGACACACTAAGGTTGAGGCTTCAGCCTTAGAATATATCAAATTGGTTGGCATTGAATATAAAAGGCATGATCCTCATAGGGTGGTTGAGAATAATTTATCTCAATTTAATATGAAAAATATATAAACATGAATATTCCCCCTATGATGAAATTTTTAGAGGAGTGAGATCTTATGATGAAGTTGAGATCGGATTTCAAAATTTATCTCAAGATCAAAAGACAAGTTTCCTCAGTTTTCAGAAGCATGGAAAGAATAGTCTTCCCAAGGTCTTACAGGGAGAACAAAAACTTAATCCAACTTCACAAGTGATAGAATCGACAAAGCCCAAGCAACATAGCTTGCCTGAGGACAAGGATAAGGAAGTGGAGAAGAACACATATACATTATCCAAAGATGAAATAATATAAGTTCCAGGTAAATATGAGCATAAATTATTATCATCATTTGAGGCTTTTATGAAGCACAAACATACTTTTCCTCTTTCATCACCAAATTGTAAGACTCCAATGAAACATGCCACAAATCCAGAAGCATATACTGCACTTAGTTCTCCCATATCATCATTAACTCCTCCTGCAATAATTTATGAGTTACATGGTGCAAAAGTTATTAATATAGATGACCTCACACCTATTCAACCTGAAGTTATGTCTCCAACAAATTTATTTTTCAACCATAAAAGGAAGTCCATCATAAGAAGGGAATCTCGACAAAAGGAGAGAGTAACTACTAAAAATCATGAAGTGATATATGATGGACATGGATATAATGACCATGAATTTGCAAGAGAAGTTGCAGACTCATTCAGATCCTTTTCCACTTCCAATCAATGGTCAGTGGGTAATCTCACAAAACAATTGGAACAAAAGAGTCTTCTGGTCGAACAATTGCATAATGATATGCAAAAGATGGAAATGAATTCCAGAAAGAGAATCAATTTTGATATAGAGCAAATTAGACAGGGTTTTGAGAAACATATAAAGCAGTTAGAAGACAAATTGGAATTAAGTGTTGAAAATCAACAAGTGAGCAATACTATGCTTTCCCAACGAGAGAGGTTAATATCAATTACACTCTTGAATGACTTTATTTGAGAACACATGGATGGATATCTCTGCATTTAAGAAGAAAGCATTTGAAATAAATGGAAAGATGGAAACTGTCCAACAAGATCTATACTAGAATATGGATATTATTCAAAAAACATTATGAAGTGATCAATAATTTCTTGAAGAATATTCATGAAAAGGAGAAGTGATCCTATATAGGTAGGTCCAATTTCCAAGAGTTCATAGTCTAGAGACAAAATATCAATGCACCTAGGGTTGCCCCTTTTTCATAGTTCGAGTAGATAAAGGGAGAAATGGCTTTAAAGGTCTGGGAAACAAATCTTGAAGAAAGTAAGAAGTTGGCCAGAGAAGCAAAGGAATCTTTTCTTAACACTCTTTCATTTGTAGAGCAGGAAATGACAGAGCTTGATGGCAGTGCTATCCCTGATACACTTGGGCAAATTGAGATTGAAAAGAGCGAAGATAATTCAAATAAAATTAGGGAGAGTGCAAAAAATACTATCCAACATGTAAATCGTGTTGATTTACAAATGGTAAATGATTTGTTGGTAAAACAGAGTTTACAACATCAGGTTACAACACAAGCAGTCGTGAAAATCCAAGAAAATTACCATTGGTACATAAAAAGGTTTTCGTGTTTGAGTTGAATGCGAATGTCGAACCTTCTAAATTTGTGGTGGCATTAATGGAACTTCCTGCTCAATTAAAAGATCATAAAAAACCAAGTTCATCCGTGAGCAAATAGAGGAAAAATGAAGTGCCAACAAACCAAAGAAGTGCCAACAAATCCAAAAATATCTCCAATGTATCTTTTAGTTTTTATTATATTCTCTTTTGAGATAAAAAAATGGTGGGATATCTAACTACGTTTAGTTAAGACATTTTTTTGTATAAATAAGCATATCTAAGATCTATTTCATGATTCTTTTTGATGAATGTAAAAGAGAACTCATTGAATATCAATAGAAAAGAGAAGACAAAGATTCTACGTCTCATTTCCTTGAGTTATGTGCTTTATTTGTATTTCCATTTCATAATCACATTGTCTTCACTCAATGCCTCTTGAAGATTGAAAGATTACAATTTAGTAATACATCTATTGTGGTCTCCATATATTTGAAGTTTGTTCAATTAGAGTTTTTCCTCTGTTATTATTGTGAGTAAAACAAGACCTATAATCTATGTGAGTTTCCTCATTTTAAATCATTTATCAAGGAGATCTCCTTCATTATTCTTCTACTGCAGATGAGGTAAGATATATCTGTATTTGATAGCTTACTTTAGTTTAACAGTCTTTGTTAATCAATTCTACTTTTCTTAAGATTAAAATTAAGACTCAAAGGAAGAGATATTGCCTCTTTGTTTTCTAATCATAAAAAAATCATTGGAAGTTTCATCTTAAAATCATGAAGGTAGAAAAAGCATTACAAAAATTATTCTCATAAATATTTTGGATGCCCAACATTATTCTATGAGCCTAGAATCAATCTCTGGAACAACATGTCATATCTAACTATACTAATCCTCCTAGCTTAGCACCCCAATATCTTAATAAAATCATTCCATACTTTGCAGATACACCAACAACTACCACATCCATAAGAACACGTTTTAACTGAGATTTGGGCCAAATTTACAACTAAATCCTTTATCATACCTGTTATTCCCAATATCTAGGGATAACTAGGAGATCATGTCTCGAGGCCCACATGGTCCTAGACATGGAGTACCGAGAGCAGGAGCGACCTGAGCATGGCCCTGGAGGGCCCATCTTTCCTCTTCTCAGCCAACTTTGTCCTGTCAGCAGTACCAACTTCCATCACTACCGGTCTGGACTTGCATCAGAGAGGGCTCTTGCTCCATGAGGTAATTGGTCTGAGGTATCATGGTATGTGTCATATTTGATCATTATAACCTTCTTATGTATGCATTAGGTTTCTTTCATTTCGGATGACTACTTGGATCTTACACTAATCCACTTGACCATCGTTGGGGTGATTGATGGGGAAACTTAGCAAGCCGGTATTCATGGGTC
>SNQJ01S0003462.1:6679-55301 GCA_010110895.2 Picea sitchensis
CATCCTCAAGGTCAAAAACCCTGCACACTCAATCAAACTGAGTCAATAGCACCCGTCAAATCAAATATTAACACATCATGTCATCTGTCAATCACATCATAATCAAATATAATAGGTCTAATGTCAAAAAGGGTCCAGATCACTTGCGAGCAAGTGTCCTCAAATAATAAGTGTTCTCAATGTGCCAGAGCGGGATGTTACAAATGATCCTAGACTGGGAGGTCATGCTAGCCTTGAATGAGGAAGGAAGGGGAGTTGTCACCATCAAGTAACTCACCCTACTAACAGAGCCGAACCCGCAAACCTACACCATCGGATGGCTCTGCCAAGGAAGCGACATTCACGTCAACCAACAATGTCACCTATCATACATAATCAATCCCTTCAAAGACAAGGCATTGTGTGATGTTTCCCCTCTCGAAGTTTGTAATGTTATTTTGGGACAACCATATTTATGGAAACGTCATGTTGTATATGAGTCTAGGAATTGCAGTGTTATTATTACTTTGAACAAGAAATTGTATAGGATACCCTAGGCAATCCCACCTAGTGTTATTTCCTTGATCTCTTCCAATAAATGCAGAAAGCTCATCTCTTAGATAGGGAAGTTTGTCTTCTTCGTCATTCACTCTCAGAATGAGAGAAAGGTTGCAGCCACATCTAGGGTCTCTTTGGCCAACATCTCCACACAACAAAATAAAATGGATAAGGTCGTGGAAGAATACTCATATATTTTATCCTCACCTATCAGGGTACCTCTTCACTGTAAGGTCAAGAACCCCATCGATCTGAACAATGACGCACCACTGCCCAATGGGCCACTCTATCGTCTCTCTCTATTAGATAATGAGGAGATCAAGCTGCAGATCCAAGAAATCCTCCACAAGGGTCACATTCATACCATCTCATCACCTTGTGGGAGCCCAATCATGTTGGTACAAAAGAACGATGGAACCTAGCGACATGGAATTTATTAATGGGCCCTGTATAAATTTGCAGTCAGAAACTATTACTTGATTCCCCGAATCGACGACCTCCTTGATCAGCTCATAGGGGCCAAATACTTAATTAATATTTATTTGAATTCTCGCTACCACCAAGTCCCAGTAGAACAGATAGATGTATGGAATACTGCCTTCAAGTTAAAGGAAGGTATTTTTGAAACTCTAGAAGAAGAGGAAGAAGTTTTGTCAAAGGAAGACACATTAATAGTCTTGGAAATACTAGTGGAAGAGGACAAAACCTAAATACCAATCATCCAAGTGGTCAAAGAACCAAAAAAAGAAACATTCAATGCCATTACTTTAAAAAGTATGGACATTATGCATATGAGTGTAGAAAGAGACAGTATAATCAGAATAAGCAAAATCAAGATCATTCAAACAACACAAATAAACAAACCAATCCTGTGTTTATGGCGCACACTGAGGTAATGCCTATAGATCCTTGGTTGAATTAAATGTTGCTCAAGAAATTCCATGTTACATATGGTGTTTAGATTCAGGATCTAGTAACCACATGAAAGGAAACATAGAATTGTTTTCTAGTTTGGATAAGTCGGCTCAAACCAAGGTTACACTTGGAATAGATATCCAAGTCACTATCTTAAGAAAAAGTAGTATAAACATTCTAACCAGGCAAGGAGAACAAAAATTTATGTATGATGTATATTATGTTTTTGATTTGAAGCATAATCTAATGAGCACATGACAATGGTAACATAATTGAGACATAATCTACATGGAAGATAATCATTGTGTGATTATGGATAAATTCCCAAGAAATTAAGTTATTGCAAGAAACTAGATGACAAGTAACAAAATGTTCCCATTAACATTGAATCCAGCCAGGAAGAAAAATATAGCGCAACATTTCTATGAAAAAAAATATGCGCAGTTAGACACTTCATTTACAGTAGAAAGTGTGTGGAGTTCCAATGAAGAAAATAGTGCACACTGTACCAAGAAAGGAGAAAATGGTGCATACATGAAAGAAACATTTCAGTCGAAAATGCAAGATGATTCATGGTTATGGAATTTCATATCTGGACATTTTAACTTTTGAGGTCTAAATATGCTACACACAAAGGATATGGTAAAATGTTTCACATTGATTGAAAAACTAGAAAGGATATGTGAAGGTTGCATATTTTCCAAGCAACACAAAGAATCTTTTCCATTTTGAAAGTATTACAAAGAAAATTCTCCACTAGAAATTGTACATTCAGACATTTGTGGACCAATGCAAACTCCATCTATAGGAGGCAATACTTATTTTCTAACATTTATTGATGATCTCTCAAGAAAGACATGGATTTATTTTCTAAAGAATAAATTTGACGCATTGGGTTGTCTTCAATGGTTTAAGTCACTTTTAGATAAGTAGAGTGGTTATTACCTCAAGTGTCTAAGAACTGATAGAGGAGGAGAATATATCTCAAGAGAATTTCATAACTTTCGTAAAGTTCATGGCATCTACAAGAAATTTACCACGCGATATACACCACAACATAATGGTTTCACAGAGAAAAAGAACATAACCATAATGGAAATGGTGCATAGTATGTTGAGAGCCAAACATTTTTCAAATGAGTATTGAGTTGAGGTAGTAGCAAATGCAACATACATCTTGAACAAATGTCCAAAAAAGAGTGTGAATAAAAATTATCCTCAAGAAACCTAGACATGATTAAAGCATAATGCGATGCACTTAAATTTTTTTGGTTGTGTCGCATACATACATATTACATATGAGCTAAGAAAGAAGATGGACAAAAAATGAGAGAAATGTATATTTGTTGGGTATTCTGAAGAAACAAAAGGATACAAGATCTATGATCCTATTGCAAGAAAAATCATAATCAACCATGATGTTTAGCTCGTGGAGGATGAAGCATGGGATGGAATCATTGCAAAGATAGTCAAAATTATTGATGCAATAGAGCATGATGAAACATAAGATGAAGTGGTTCAAGAACATACTATTAAAAAGTGTGTATTCTCTTCTATATCTCTCACTACGACGTAAATCACAGTGTATAATACTCCAATAAGAACAATAGGTGCATAGTCTACACCTAGAGCGCAAAAAACATCAACAAACAGTCTGAGTAGTTCTACATCTCCCAGTCAAACTTTATCAAGTCTGTTACCAAGGAAGAAAATAAGTTTGTGCAACATCTATAATGAGCATGCAACAAATTAACTTTCCATTTTTGTTTTGTTTTCACAAATAGATGATCCATTAACTTTTGAAGAATCTTTCTAAGATTATGTATGGGCACAAACCATGGATGAAGAAATAAGATACATAGAGAAAAATCAGACATGGAAATTGGTATATGTACTTGAAGACAAGGATGTGATAAGTGTCAAGTTGATTTATAAAACCAAACAAAATGTAGAAGGAAATGTGCAAAAGCACAAGAAGAGAATAGCTATCAGAGGTTTTACACAACAACCTAGAATTGATTTTAATGAAACATTTGCACCAGTTGCATGCATGGACATAGTCAGAACTGTGTTAGAAAATTTCCTGCACTACAAGTGAAAATTTTATCAGATGGGTGTAAAATCAAGATTTTTGAATGGACACTTAGAAGAAAAAGTGTATGTGGAACAACCACAAGGTTCTGAGCTTTTAGGACAAGAAGACAAAGTATACATATTGAATAAATAATTGTATGGGGTAAAGCAAGCTCCCAGAGTTTGGTAGAATCGAATAGATTCCTATCTCACGCAGAATGGATTTCAAAGAAGTGAAAATGAGTCAACTCTATACATAAAAGAACATTAATGAGGTAATATGTTAATTGTTTGCTTATATGTAGATGATTTAATTTTTACAAGTGATTTTGGCATAGAAGAATTCAAGTGAGTCATGAAGAATGAATTTGAAATGACTGCTTTGGGGCTTATGAGATATTTTCTTGGAATAGAAGTTCACTAGTCCAAAACTGGTATATTTATCTCATAGTCTAAGTATGTACATGAAATTATGAAAATATTCAGTAAGATAAATTCAAAAGCAGCCTCAAGACCTGTCATAACATGATTGAAGTTAAGAAAGGAATGTAAAGGGTCAAAAGTGGATACCACACTGTTTAAAATACTAGTTGGTAGTATTATGTATCTAACATCAACAAGACATGATATTATGTATGGAGTGGGCATAATCTCAAGGTTCATGGAAACTAAAAAAAAATCAAATTGGAAGGAAGGAAAGAGGATATTGAGATATGTAAATGGAACAATATATTTTGGCATTAAGTACTCCACTTAAAAATATTTTAGACTCATTGGATACAATGAGAGTGATTATGGATGCAACATAGATGACATGAAAATTACCTCTCAATACACATTTCATTTTGGTACATGTATGGTATCATGGGAATCAAGAAAGCAAAACATAATGACTCTTTCTTCAACAGAAAGAAAGTACATCACATCTACAAGCACAACTTGTCAAGAAATTTGAATGAGAAGAATGTTAAAAGATTTGTTGCAGGAACATGAATGAACAACAATTCATCCATTATGTTATCAAAGAACCATATGTTTCAGAACAAAACTAAGCACATTGATACAAGGTATCATTTTATCAGAAAATTAGTGAATAACAAAGAGATATGTTTAGAGCCTATGCAATAGTCTGGGAGTATGTGCAGTAGAAGATGAAGGAAAATAAAATTGTAAACTCATTTTTTATGTAATATTTTGAAATCCCATGTAATGTACCCCAAATTTACCAAAAAAAAAAAACAAATTGTTAGGAACATTAAATCTCATTTCATCTTCAATATCTGTTTCAAAACATAACTTTAATATATGTAGGGTAATTTTTTCATTACTATTGAATTTCAAAATCTTATGCTTATCCTTTTCTTGATACAACCGTAATATCATGTAGAATAACTTTATCTCTGAAATTACTCTATGTTATACAACAATCAAAATGCATAACAAATTAAGGGATAATTTGACTATCTCCTAGTCTACCCATGAACCTTAATTTTTATCCATTAAGATACGCACTCACCTATGTTACTATGTGTGAACATATAAGTCTCCTAGTTGATATCATTCTTGTTCAAAGGTAAATGTATAAATAGTTTAGTACCTAAACTATTACAATCCCAATCTAGTGTTACCATCATATTTATGCTAATACACTACACTATACATTATAGGGATCCTATAGGAAGTTCGATCCATAGTATAAGTACTTCTCTTATCATATATATATCATAGAGATTAGCTATGGGAGAGTTTTCTCTTATTAACATGTATGTCGTGATAATTCATTCATTGTAAAGTGTTTATGTTTAATACTCCGACCACTATTACAAAAGGACTAGCAATACAATTAATGGTTGGTATCGTTGTGAAGCTCCCAACAATACTAGTCACCAATCCTAAGTTAGTTTAACAAGTTGGAACGAGAAGGTAAAACCTTTAACTAAACGAGAGACGAGTGTGACTTAAAATGTATAGTCGTAACCCTAACTATATGGCATCAAAACTCCACAATAAATCGATATGAAGTCATATTAAAGGGATGTCATTCAATACTTAAAACCCTAACTAAACCATTAATGGTGATCTGTGAATGTAACTTCCTAGAACTGGCCCTCGCCCGCTACGTCCAACGCAACCTTGCCACCTCCATCACTTTACATGGAAATATGTTGTTGTGTAGCCATCATTATACTCCTCTAACGAGGCCCGAGGTAACTCATTGTAATGCTTTACTCCCAGAATGTAGAGGGTTTTTTCTTTGTGCATTTCATTCCTTTGTTAAATAGCCGGTGAGAATGGACAAACCAGTCCTAAAGAAAAATATGATGGGATAGGCTTAAGGCAATTTCGGTTCCCTTACTACGCGCAAAAGGTAACCCTCACATACTGTAACCTAGGCATATACTGAGCTGATACTGAAATAGATTGTTGGTTCTATGAGGGTTTCATCTTGGTCAGCTCCTCTGGGTTTTACAGATCTCGAATTAGAGTCTAAAAGGATCTTTTAGAGATTAGTAGTTTCTTGGTTGTCTTCTTGTATTATTTCACCTTCTCCTGTAAGAAATGTTAAAATACTAAGCCACTATTCAGTCTTCATGTTTTTTTTTGTCCTTGTGGAGTTACCCCATAAATATTCAACCTCATCATGTGAGAGATACCCTACCTCTATATTCTATAAATCTATTATGTAGTTGACTGGTGGCACTCTTAATATTACAAGGGTATTTGTGAGAGTAAGCATACAATTTAACATGTGTAGTTCTTTTTCACGTGTTGTGGTTTTCACCTTACCCACCAGTGGGACTCGTTCCTTCTCGTCATGAACTTAATGGAAAAGCATAATGTAAAACCCCTTTGAGGGTCTCGTGGACGCGATCCATTACTTTCATATTCTCTTGATTAAAAAAAGTCGTCAAAATACTATGTGTTCTAAACATTCAATTAGCTAAGCAAGTTGTTTTGCCTAGTTCGCATCTTGCACAGAAATTAAAAATAGAAACCCATGCATCGCATGTTACCATCATTTTTTTCTCCAAAACTCTCCATTGGGTACGGTTTAACCTTCTGTCAGTAAAGTTCCCTTGGTGGAATGTCATAATGGTAATAATTCCTTGTTCGATTGTTGTGTATATTCATCTCTATGTTTTATGTAGCGTAGGCATACGTATCCCTTTTCCTAGTGACCCTCTGTCCGAGAATTCTGTGTTTACTCCCAAATTAATTTAGAATTTACTGTGTTTTAAAAGAATTTATTCGTAAATAGGGTAAAAGAGTATTCACTAAATTATATCATGTATATGTCCTTACCTTTCAAGGGTTATTATGGTGGATGGACAAGTATTATGATGGGAAAATAAATCAGAACTCCCCATTCTATGTATATTCAAAGTACTCTCTGCCCTTTAAGGATATTTGTGAATTTTTGAAACTTTCTTAGTCACTCAACTTGTCTAGCTTCTTTTCATGGTATGATTTATAAACCGTAATATATTCTTATTTACACTTTATACATTTCTCCATTTGAGGTTATAAAACGTAGTCCAAACACTCTTATAAAAATGAGATCATGATTTACCTTTGGCAAAACCCACATCTGAGATTTGTGTGAGTTAACCTAGCTCTGCGTGATTCTATATTTCAACTCTGGTTTATGCTACAGAATTACTTACCCTCTGTAGGGTTTTCACGACTGTATTCTGGTTATTTATTTCATGTATTTTTTTTTACACTGTTTAATTTACGATTTAATTATCTGTGTATTAAAGCATTATTTCAGTTACAAAAACTAATGATGGGGCCCTGTCTTCTTTGCGAGGGTACCCATCAGCCGTTCCTTGGTCCACTTCTCCCCTTTAGATTGTGGACAAATTCTTCACACAAACACCATTGGGGACTACCACGATGTTGACTTTAAGCTAAGTATTATTTCATCTGCTTAATATTTATTTTCATTTGATTACTTAACACACAGTTTACTGACTCTATCGATTTTCTGTTTGCAAAATTAATTGATTCAAAGGAAATGGATCAAGGGGATCTCCTTTCTCGAAGAGGTATCCAAGTTCCAATCTTGGCGTTTAATTAAAAATTCTTGGGTTATGTTTACTAGTGGCACAGAGTCCTTACCCTAGGGTACTCTACTGTAATAAACTTGAACCAGGGCTTCCTGACTGTATATATCATTGGTGATTTAATTCTTAATGAACATTCACGTTATTGAAACCATTTGAATTTTTTTTTCAAGCATTGTAATAAGTATTTTAGCTTGTATATAGGGACTAATGAAAATCCATGTTTATAGGCCATATGTAATATAAGAAGGACTGTTAATTTTATGCCTTTTGTAAGATCTGATAAGTTGTAAATACTTATATTCCCATGTAGTTCAGGGATCGATAGAATCTTTCTTTGTATGAAAACAACATATGTTTGTACAACTCCATGTAACAACACATGTATCTCTATATATATATATATATATGTATTTATCTATAGAGACATATATAAGCCATAAAAAAAATAACTATTCATGCTAGCATTTCCTTTACATAAAACACATGAGCATATCTATAGGTATATGTACAGTCAAACTTTAGATATAAACCATATCGCAGAAACTCATCCTTCTAATAACAATGATAAACAACATATTTTTATACATCCAATCAATCATTTATATTTTCACTAACATCACATAAACCTATCACACCTCTAACGATTTCTAATCAACATAATTCTAACCAGAAAATAAGTAAGGGTACTTATCTGAATAAAACTAATGATGGAACAAAAATGAAAAAACCATGTTCCACCCAACCGTAAAACAGAACAACCAAATTACTTTCTCTGTTCACCCCCTAGCATGACCATGAGTCCATAAGGGTGAATTGAAATGATCTTATTTTTCTATAGTCCCCCTTTTAGATCATAACATTCCCTTGCCAACAGTGTTCATAAAAACAAGTAATATCCTTTCTCCCAACATACTAAGCAGCGTCCTACCTCCTCCATATGTTGTATATCATAAGGATCTTGTGCCTAGGTATTTTTCCACCTTGGTAATTTTCACAGATTTACAAATCCCTGATTTTCAAGGGCTACTAGTGGTCAAATTCCTCATTTTCCTCTTGTAAAAATTATCCCTGAGGTAACTCAAGTATGATCCCCACTCATGGATTCATGGTCAACTGTTTTCAACTTGGTTGTTCCATTTGTCTTCCAACAATTAATATATAAAAATATTTGTCTTTTACATGTATCATAATCAAAGAGTTAGTTGGGAAAATCAAATGTTTCCCCAAGAACCATAAATAATTAATTACAAATAATCAAATTCCAAATTTGGATTTGCCATAAATGGAAAAAAAATTCCAAATACGAATTTTCCAAAACCAGAAATTTATTCCTAAGTGCACATAGACTTTAATAATTAATTATTTTGGGGGATATCATATCCTCTCCCCCTTCAATACAACACTATCCTCAGTGTATATTACTCTCTCATAATAGGGCTGGATAATATTTCTGCAAATCTTCCTCCAATTCCCAAGTGGCCTCCTCAGGACTAAAGTGCTTCGATTGCACTTTTACTTGGACGATGGCTCTTTTTCGTAGTACGATTTATTCCCTGTCCAAAATGCATAGAGGTTCCGCTTGGAACTCGCCTTCTGGTTCCACCTACACCATTCTCCAATCGATGATGTGAGTAGGATTATGAATATACTTTTTCAACAATGAAACATGAAAAACATAATGAACTTTTAAATTAGTAGGGAGTGCAAGTTGATATGCCACGGGTCCAATTCGAGCTAAGATACCTAAGGGGACACAAAACTTGGGCACCAACTTTGCAAAGCTTCCTAGCTTCAATGAGCTTCTCCTTTCTTTGACTTTCAAATAAACGTGGTCCCCAACTTGGAATTCCTAGTGTCTACTTTTCAAATATGCATAGATTTTATGTTTGTCCTGTGCCTCTTTTAAATTATGTTGTACCTTTCTTATTGCTTTCTCCATTTATTGGAGAATTTTTGGTCCCATCATGAGTCTGTCAACTGGGTTATCCAAGCTAATCAAAGTTGTACATTTTATGTCATGCAACAGTTCGAAGGGGCTCATCTGTTAAGCCCTAATATTGGCACATTACCCCTTAATTGGGGCATATTAGATTAGTAATGTTATTTATTACCCCTTAATTGGGGCATATTAGATTAGTAATGTTATTTTATTTATGTCGGCTTTAATCCATTAGTTGTAATTCTATGCCTCCTAGTCTCCTATATATACCAAGGACATTTCATTTGAATCATCTTGTACTTGAACATTTAAAGTGGGGAGTAAAGGGTTGCCCCCTCGAAGAAGCTTATTCTGAAATTATCTCTTTTTCAAGGCATTGAGTACTTTCTGAGGTTTTTCTATACTATATTGATGTTTGGTTCTTAACATATGGTATGAGCTCAAAGGTCTTGGGGTTTTCTTTGCTACATACGAGACACCGTGGAATTTTTCACTATAACTTCTTTTCTATAACATTTCAGAAATAGCGTGGGGGATATTTAGTAGATGGATCAAGGTACATTGGTTTCAAAATTAAGCTCCTATATTGACCACTCCAGACTCCACAAAACCTTTATTGTGGAATGTGATGCCTGGGGAAATGGAATTGTTGTTGTCCTAATGCAAGAAGGAGGCCACTGGATTTTGAAAGAGATCAGCCTTCTACTCAAGGGAAGGGCCGTGCACAAGCCCATTTATGAGAAGGAAATGATGATACTACATGCATTGAAAAAATTGCATCCTTACCTAATAGGTAGGCACTTCAAGGTCAAAAGCAGGATCATGATAGTCTTAAATACTTCTTGGAACAAAGGAAGACTTCTTGGAAGAACAACAAAAATGGGTAACCAAGATATTGGGCTATATTGATTTTGAAATCGATGCTCAGGGAAGAAAAATGTTGTATGAGATGCACTCTCAAAGAAAGGATGAAGATGTTGAGGCCTTTCTTTGTGCTATCTCGATCATCAACTTAGGTGGATAGAAGAAACGGATGAATGGAAAAATGGCCGAAAAAAGTGTGGACTCTCATTCAAAGGGTTGCAGCGGAATTCTAGTGCATCTGATACATTACATGGAAAAACAATTCACTATGTTTTAAGATCCCTTATATTTGTGTAAGAACTCCCAACTCCTTAGAGCAAAAGGTATCTCTTTGGAATTGCACACCTCTCGGTGGGAGGGCACTCGAGATTTTGAGCCACCATGAGTCAGAAGAGTTTTTTGGGATGGCCTTAAAACTAATGTTCAAGGTTTGTGGTAGAATGTGTGGTTTCCAACAAAATAAGGTGGAAATAATTAAGACCGGGTCTTTACAACCATTATCCATCACGAGTCGGCGTTGGGAGGTTTCCATGGATTTCATCCACGGGGTTACTAAAGTCGAAGGAAAGAGTGTCATAATGGTGATTGTTGATGGACTGAACAAGTATGCACCTGCTGTGCACTCTCTCATCCTTCAAAGCTAGTAGGTTTCCACTTTGCATTCATGGAGATAGTTCAAAGCTACATGGCATTAAAGATTATTGTAAGTGTGAGAGATCCCATATTCATTGGACATTTTTGGACATAATTATTTTCTTGTTTGGGTACTCCAGTGGATCATAGCTCATCCTATCATCCTCAATCGATGGACAAACCAAGATAGTTAAAAAATGTGGAAAGGATGCAGCCGTTGCTTTTTTATCACGATAAGCAAACACAATGGTTCAAATGGTTACCCTTGGCGAGGGAATGGTGGTATAACACATCCTTTCACATTGCAACAAAAATGACACCATTTATGGAGCTTTGTGGTCTACCCTCCTTCCATCACTTCTTTCTCAAAATAAAAATATAAGGTTCAGCAGTGGAATATCATCGAGAACCAACAACAAATTCTACAAATCTTAAAGGACAACGACCATGACTTTTTTATAATCAGATGAAACAACAAAGCAGAATCAACATCCTAGTGAAGAATTTTGAAGTAGAGGAGTTGGGTATTTTAAGACCACAATACTACAAATAGATGTCCCTAAAGGAAGCCAAGAAGGATAATAGATTACCACCAAAGTACTATAGTATATAAGGTGTTGCCAAGGTGGACTATAATACAAAATTGGAGTTGCATCTTGAATTACACCCAGTTTTCCGTATTTCATGCTTAAAGAAGGTTATGAAGTGACAAGATCTCGATTTCAAACTATATTTCAGGAACTTGATGAGGAAGGAAAAATCATATTGGAGCATAGGCCATCACTGACAAAAGAACATCGGCGAGGAATAGATCTATTTCAGAGTATTTCATTAAATGGTGGAAACTATCGGTTGAAGATTCACTTGGGAAGATGAGTCTTTTATCTGAAGCATCGAGAGTTACTCAAAGCGTTCGCGGACAACACTTGTCAAGATTCCACTTGGGAAGATGAGTCTTTTATACAGAAGCATCCAGAGTTACTCAAGCGTTGCAGACAACACTTGTCTCAAGGGGAGGGGCATGTTAAGCCCTAATATTGGCTCATTACCCCTTAGTTGGGGCATATTAGATTAGTAATTTTATTTATCACCCCTTAATTGGGGCATATTAGATTAGTAATGTTATTTTATTTATGTCAGCTTTAAGCCATTAGTTGTAATTATACCTCCTAGTCTCCTATATATACCAATGAGACATTTTCATTTTGAATCATCTTGTGCTTGAACATTTAAGTGGGGTAAAAGGAGGTTGACCCCTCGAAGAGGCTTATTATCTGAAATTATCTCTTTTTCAAGGCGTTGAGTACTTTTCCTGAGGTTTTTCTATGATATATTGATGTTTGGTTCTTAACATCATCTTAGCTGATGTCTGATAGCCATTATTATACGCAATTTCCACTAAGTGTAGGTATTTCTACCACTTAGTTGGTTTCGTTCTTAGATACATTCATAACATATTTTCCATAATCTGATTCATTCGTTCAGTTTGTCCATCCATTTTTGGATGGTAGCTTATGCTGAAATTTAGGTTAGTATCCAACCCTGCAAACAATTATTTCCAAAACGTTGATGTAAATTTGACATCTCTATCTGAAATCACCATTTTAGGAATACCACGCAATCTAAATATTTCCTTCATAAATATTTCAGCAATGTTAATAGCTTTATAAGTAGATTTCACAGGTATAAAATGTGTAGACTTCCTAAGTTTATCAATTACTACCATAATCGAATCATTATGCTTTTGAGTTTTAGGCAAACATGTGATGAAGTCTAGTGAGATAATCTCCCACTTCCATTCTGGTATAGGTAGAGGTTGTAATAGGTTGGATGGATGTTGATGTTCAACTTTCACCAGTTGACAATCTAGGATTTTAGATAAGTATCCAGCTATCTCACCTTTCATGTTATGCCAATGAAACAACTTCCTCAAGGTTGCTACCATTTTCTGGTATCCTGGGTGACCAAAATATGGATTTTTGTGCACTTCATCCACAATTCTTAGCTTTAATTCAGCAGAATCTGGTATGTACAACCTGTTTTTAAATCTTAGCAGTCCATTTTTATCCAAACTCAGATTTGTTCTGTATAAATTATCTTCATTTCCTTATAAATTTGCTACTATTTTTATGTATTTTTCGTCATCACAACTTCTTGATTTTATTCTTTGTTCAATGTCATTTTTTTCTCTACTAATACTTATCTCAAAAATTACATTAGTTCTCCTACTTAAGGCATATGCAAATTTGTTTTCCTTGCCCTTGATGTGTCTTACTTTGAAATCAAATTCACTCAAGTAAGTCGACCACCTTCCTTGCCTTGCATTAACATCTGGTTGACTAAATAAGAATTTCACACCTCTATTATTGGTTAACAACAAAAATTTTATGCCCATTAAATAGTGTCGTCACATTTTTAGCACATGAATTACAACTGCTAATTCCAAGTCATGTGTGGTGTAGTTTCATTCATGCTCTTTTAGTTTTCATGATCCATAACAAATAATGTGCCCTTCCTCAGTTAGGACACCTCCCAATACTTTTTTGCTCGAGCCCATGCAAACTGTAAATTCTTTATCAAGGTCTGCTACTCTTAAAATAGGTGCGGTAGTTAATAGTTCTTTTAACTTATTAAAATTTTCCTAACATTTCTCTGACCAAGTAAAATTTGTCCTCTTTTTCTGTAGGGATGTGATTGGGTATGCAATCTTACAGAACCCCTTGATAAATCTACGGTAGTAACCAATAATTCCGATGAATGACCTAATCTCAGCCACATCCTAATGGATAGGCCATTCAATGATGGCTCTTATCTTCTCTGGATCAACTGCAATACCTTCCTCAGATATTACATGTCCTAGGCACTGTATTCTCTTTTGGTAGAAGTCACATTTGTCAAATTTTGAATACAACTTGTGTTTCCTTAAGGTTTGCAATATTGTTTTTAGATGTTCTTCATGTTACTCTTCCATTTTTGAATAAACTAAACTTTCATCAATAAACACCAGAACAAATTTATCCAAATATTGACTGAATATGCTATTCATCAAACTCATAAATGTTGTTAGTGTGTTAGTAAGAACCAACAAAATAACAACATACTCATAATGTCCATATCTCGTTCTAAAAGTTGTTTTACTTATACCTTCATCCTTTGTTCTGACTTGGTGATAACCAAACTTTAAATCTAACTTAGAGAAAATCTTTGCTCCTACCACTTGGTCAAAAAGGTCGTTAATTCTAGGTAGAGGATACTTGTTCTTAATAGTCATCTTGTTTAATTGTCGATAATGAATACGTAATCTTAGAGTCCCATCTTTCTTTTTAATGAAAAGGATTGGTGCTCCCCAAGGTGAGACACTTGGTCTAATCTATGCTTTGTCCTACAGTTATTATAGATGAATTTTTATCTCTGTCAATTAAGATAAACTCAACCTATAGGGTGCCTTAGATATCGAGGTTGATCCGAGAAGTAGATCAATATAAAAATCTATATCTCTTCTTGGAGACAATTCTGGTATTTCATCCACAAATAAATCTCTAAACTCATGTAAGATGGTAAAGTATTCTAGGTTTGGTTTATCTTCCTTTTCTAACAGATTAGTCACTTGAATAGCATAAATCTAACAACCTTTATTCATGCATTTCTTAAACTGCATGGATGAAATCTTCCTAACTGAAACTGGTTTTTTGATACCTTGTATTGTTCTAACTGTGTTGTTTTCGTCTCTGTAAGTAAGTGAATTTTCATAACAGTTCAAAATTAATTTATGTTTCTCTAACCAGTCCATTCCAATGATTATATCCTAAGATCCCAATGGTAAAATATTCAGATTTAACTTTGTATTTTGGACATCTAAATTGAGCTCACAATTAGAAATGAAATGCATTACCTTTCTCTGAGTCCCTATTTCTATTTGTATTAACCAAGATTTAATATGATTTACTTTCTTAAACTTGTTTGAATCGACTAAACCAGGAGTAACATAACTCAGACTAGCTACTAGGTCAATTAAAATAGAAATAAGATTATTATTAACTTTACCTTCAACCTCCACTATAGTGGATTGATGATCAACTTGTCGTCCATCTACAAATGCATTAATTATGTGCATGCTTCTGCACACTTCCCCTACTGTAGAGGCTTCTTGTAAGTTATGGACTGTGGTCCTTGCTGCGAAAGTTAAACGTGGACAGTTCCTCCTTAAATGAGGTTCTCCACATTCCCAACATTTTAATGGTTCTCTGGGGCTGTCCCAAAATTTCTTGGCTCGAAGATTAACTCATCTACCTCCCCCTTGGGTATTCTGGTTGTTAGAATGCATATATTTCCTTTAGAAGTTCTTTTCCATATTCCGGAAAGGGGTTGGTTGGAAGCCTTTCTTCCATTGATTCATTATGTCCTGTTTCTTATCCTTCCAAGCTTTGAGAATTTTAGACCTTAGTTTGTATTGATCATAGCACATCCAGGCCTTTCTAAAAACTTCTCTTAAAGTTTTGGGATTGTCAAATTCGATTTTGTCCTTATAGGACCGTGGTAGGAAGCTTACAAATCATTGTATTTTTACTTTTCCTTCCTTGATGTATGGCACGAATATTAATAATTCAAGAAATTTGTTTATCAGGTCATCCATGGTCATTTGTACGAGTCTTAGCTCATAAAATTATTTGGTCTTTATTTCATAATAGCTTTTTGATAAATATTGTTTCTTGAAGCATTTGTTGAAATATGACCATTCCATTTGTTTCTGTTTTAATCCTTTGGCCAATTTTAGGTATTTCCACCATATACTCGCTTTTACTTTTAGTTTATAAATGGCCCTTCTGAATTTTGCGTTACTAGAATAATTATAAATATGGAAATACTTCTTTATATATAGTAACCATGCTTCAGCCTCCTCCCCTTTCCTAGACTCTTCATCAAAGGTGGACGGTTTGATCTTCTCGAATTCACCTTCCAAGTGATCCACTTGTTTTATTTTCCTTCCTGTGGCTATTTTATTTTCTGTCGTTGGTGTACCTTTGGAAGAATTGTTCTTGTTTTATGCTTTAGGACCAGAATTTTTTGAGGCTCTTTTGTTGACTTATTCCTCCTTGTCATTGTATTTTTGGCTCTTCTTTGTTACGATGTTGCACAACAACACCTCATTTATATTTCATTGGTCTTTGTGTGCCTTTTTCAATTTCTCATTATCTTCCTTGAACGCGTACATCTCCACGATAAGGTTCCTCATTGTTTCCAAAACCTGCGTGGATGAACTTCCTTCACTTTTCTGTCCAGGTTATTTAAGGGGTCCTTGATCAAGATTATCTTCAAGTCTGATCTCCTCTTCGTTCTGTGTTGTCATTATCACAATAAGAAAAAAAAATTATGTTTGTAACAGAAAGCATTTTGTTAGTTTTTATTTTAACAGAAATAAAATGTACTAAGCTAATTTTGGCCTTTCTCTGAGGTCCAAGTGTTGTAACCTTCACCTCTTATACCATATGTAATGTACCCCAAATTTACCAAAAAATAAAAAAAAAAATTGTTAGGGACATTAAATCTCTTTTCATCTTCAATATCTGTTTCAAAACATAACTTTAATATATGTAGGTATTTTTTCCATTACTATTCACTTTTGAAAGCTTACACTTGTCATTTTCTTGATACAGCTGTAATATCATGTAGAAAAACTTTATCTCTGAAATTACTCTATGCTATACAACAATCACATTGCATGACAAATTAAGGGATAACTTGACTATCCCCTAGTCTACCCATAAACCTTAATTTTTATCCATTAATATACACACTCACCTATGTTACTATGCACGAACTGATAAGTCTCCTAGTTGAAATCATTCTTGTTCAAAGGGAAATTTATAAATATTTTAGTACGTAAACTTTTACAATCCCAATCTAGTGTTACCATCATATTTATGCTAATACACTACACTATACACTATAGGGATCCTATACAGAGTTCGATCCATAGTATAAGTACTTATATTATTCTATATATATGGTATATCTTATCTATGGGACAATTTTCTCTTATTAACATGTATGGCGCGATAATTCATTCATTGTAAAGTGTCTATGTTTAATACTCCAACCACTATTACAACATGACTAGAAATACGGTTAACAATTGGTACCATTTTCAAGCTCCCAACGATAACAATCACCAATCCTAAGTTCGTTTAACAAGTTGGAACCATAAGGTAAAACCCTTAACTAAATGAGAGACGAGAGTGACTAAAAATGCACAGTCGTAACCCTAACTGTATGGCATCACAACTCTGCAATAACTCAGTATGAAGTCGGCTTAAAGGGATGTTAGTCGATACTTAAAACCCTGAGTAAACCATTAATGGCGATCTGTGAATTTACCTCCCTGGAACTATTGCTCGGCTGCAGCATCCAACGCATCCCTACCCCCTCCATCACTTCACAGGGAAATGTACTATTGAGTAGACATCACTATACTCCTCTGATGAGGCTTGAGGTAACTCATTGTAACGCTTTACTCCAGGCACGTAGAGGTTTTTTTCTCTTCTCATTTCATTTCTCTGTTAATTGGACGATGAGAATGGACAATCTAGTCCTGAAGAACAATACGATGGGAGAGACTTAAGATGGTTTTGATTCCCTTACTTCATGTCAAAGGTAACCCGCACATCATGTAACCTAGGCATATACCAAGCTGATACTGAAATAGATTGTTTCTTTTATGAGGGTTTCATCTTAGTTAGCTCCTCTGAGTTTTACAAATCTAGAACTAGAGTCTAAAAGGACCTTTTAGATATTAGCAATTTCCCTTTTGTCTTGTTGTATTATTTAAAATTCTTGCATAAGAAATGTTAAAATACTAAGCCACTATTCAGTATTATTTTTATTTTTTTTTCGTTTGTCCTTTTGGGGTTACCCCATAAATATTTGACCTCATCCTGTTAGAGATACCCTACGTCTTTATTATGTAAATATATTATGTAGGTGACTGGTGACACTCTTAAGATGATGAGGGTATTTGCGAGCATAAGCATACAATTTAACATGTGTAGTTATTTTTCACACGTTGTGCTTTTCACCTTACCCACTAGTGGGACTCGTTCCTTCTCAGCGTGAACTTAATGTAAAAACCCTTTTAGGGTCTCGTGGACGCGAGCCATTAGTTTCATATTCTCTTGATTAAAAAAATTCGTCAAAAATACATTTTAAACATTCAGTTAGCTAAAGAGGTTGTTCTGCCTAGTTTGTGTCGTGCACAGAAATAAAAAATAGAACCCCACGCATTGCATGTTACCATCTGGTTTTTCTCGAAAACTCTCCATTGGGTATGCTTTAACCTTTTGTCTATAAAGTTCCCTTGGTGGAATGTCGTAATGGAAATAATTCCATGTTTGATTTTTGTGTATATTGATATCTATGTTTTATACAGTGTAGGCATACGTATCCCCTGCACTGGCGATTCTCTGTTCGAGAAGTCTTTGTTTACTCCGAGATTATTTTAGATTTTACTGTGTTGTAAAAACATCCATTCGTAAATAATTTCCAGAATGGATAGGGTAAAAGAGTATTCACTAAATTATATCCTGGATATGTCCTTACCTTTCAAGGGTTATTACAGTGGATGAACTCGTATTATGAGGGGAAAATAAATCGGAACTCCCCATTCTCTGTATATGCAAAGTATTGTGTGCCCATTAAGGATATTTGGTAAATTGTAAAACTTTCTCAGTCACTGGACTTGTCTATATTCTTTCCACTACATGATTTATAAATTGTAATATATTCGTATTTACACTTTATACATTTCTTCATTTGCGGTTATAAAACCTAGTCCAAACACTCGAATAAAAATGAGCGCACAATTTACCTTTGGAAAAAACACATTTTTGATTTGTGTGAGTTAACCTAGCTCTACAGGATTCTATAATTCAACAATGGTTTATGCTAGGGAATTACCTACCCTCTGTAGGGTTTTCACGACAGTATTCTGGTTATTTACTTCATGTGTTTTCTTTTACATTGTTTAATTTAAGATATAATTACCTGTGTATTAAAGAATTATTTCAGTTATAAAAACTAATGATGGGGCCCTATCTTCTTTGCAAGGGTACCCATCAACCATTCCTGAGTCCACTCCTCCCCTTTGGATTGTGGAAAAATTCGTCGCTCAAACACCAGTGGGGACTGCCACAATGTCAAATTTAAGCTAAGTATTATTTCATTGGCTTAATATTTATTTCCATTTGACTATTGAACACACAGTTTACTGAATCTATCAATTTTCTCCTTGCAGGATTAATCGATTAGAAGGAAACGGATCAAGGGGATCTCCTTTCTTGAAGAGGTATCCGAGTTCTAATATTTGCGTTTAATTAAAAATTCTTAGGTTATGTTTACTAGTGGTACAGGGTCCTTACCCCAGGGTACTCTACTGTAATAAACTTGAACCAAGGTTTCCTAGTTGTACAGATCGTTGGTGATTTAATTCTTAATGAACATACATGTTATTGAAACCATTTGAACAAGTTTTTCAAGAATTGCAATAGTTATTGTATCTTGCATAGATATAATAATGAAAATTTATGTTTATAAGCCTAATGTAATATAAGAAGGACTATTAATTTTTTGCCTTTTGTAATATATGATCAGTGGTAAATACTTATATTCCCATGTAGTTCAAGGATTGATAGAATATTTCTTTATATGAAAACAACATATGTTTGTACAACTCCATGTATTAATACATGCATCTATATATGTGTATTTATCTATAGAGACATATATAAGTCATAAAAAAATTAACTATTCGTTCTAGCATTTCTTTTACATGAAACACATGAGCATATCTACAGGTATATGTGCATTCAAGCTATAGGTATAAACCATATCATAGGAACTCGTCTTTCTATTAATAATGATAAACAATCGATTTGTATACATCCAATCAATCATTTATATTTGCACTAACATCACATAAATCCATCACACCTCTAACGATTTGTAATCAACATAATTCTAACCAGAAAATAAGTAAAGGTACTTATTTGAATAAAATTGATGCTCGAACATAAATGGAATAGCCAAGTTCCACCCAATCATAGAACAGAACACCCAAATTACTTGCTTCGTTCACCCTCTAACCTAAACATGAGTCCATAATGGAGAATTGAAATAATCCTCTTTTGCTGCAGTCCTCCTTTCAGATCAAAAAATTCTCTTGCCTCACCCTAAACAGTGTTCATAACAACAAGTAATATCATTTCTCTCAACATACTAAGCAACATTCTGCCTCCTCCATATGTTGTATATCATGAGCATCTTGTGCCTAGGTCTTTTTCCCTCCTTGGGAATTTCCACATCTTTAAAAATCCCTAATTTTCAAGGGATGCTAGTGGTCAAATTCCTCATTTGCCACTTGTAAAAATCAGCCTGTAGGTAACTCAAGTATGTTCCCCACTCATGGAGTCATGATGAGTTGTTTTCAACCTGATTGTTCCATTTTTCTTCCACCAATTAATATATATAAAAATATTTTTCTTTTAGATGTGTCATAATCAAAGAGTTAGTTGGGAAAATCAAATATTTTCCCAACAGTCATAAATAATTATTTACAAATAATCAAATTCCAAATTCGGATTTGACATAAATGACAAAAAAATTCCAAATATGAATTTGCCAAAAGCGAAAATTTATTCCTAAGTGCACACAAACTTTAATAATTAATTATTTTGGGGGATATTACATCCCACCTACTTATAATTAAGGGGGAGTGTTGGACATAGTAATTACAAGTCAGTGAGATTATTCATGTCTCCGTCGATTTGTGAGTGAGTCAATTTGTTAGTAGTTTGTCTCTTCATGTGAGACTGCAAATGCAAAGTAGCACACTTACTCAAACTCTCTCTAAGTTAGTTGACAAATAGGGAAGTTATAAATGGAGAAGATCTTTATCTTCTCGAGTTCACTTAAGTAGTTGAAGAGTTAGTCATATTAATGGTTGTTTTTAATGTTGAGTGAGTCTCACTTCTACATAGTCTCACTTCTACAAGTAGTCTCATTCTCAGTCCATATAAGTCTGGGTATTTAGTTAGTCTACTCATGATGCAAAGAAAATGCAGAGAGGTAGAAAGAAGTCTTAGAGCACAAGCTTTGTGTCTGTGAAGTGAGTAGAAGAAGTCATTGGAGGCGAAGCTCATATGAATTATTGTATTTTGTATTAGGGAACTTCCCCAGAGTTAATATATACCAAATAGCTTGTGTGTTGACAATTCATGTGTAGATCGGACTAGCCACAATTTTGTCAATAGAATGTCAACGTTTGAGACCCAAATCAGGATCCATCCTCAAAACAATGAGCCTAGGTTAAAATGATGGGAAGAGTTGGTATTAAATATTCTAAGTGAGGGGAAACCTGGGTGTCAAATAGGTTTTCAGTAAATTATTAAATAAACCTATGAAACCTTAATAACATAATGGTAAACCCTAAAAAAACTTAATAATTTACATAATACCTAATAATTAAATCCTACTCTTTAATTAAGCCAAGGCATACACCTATTGATAATGGGCACATTTAATAGGTTTTTAGTGGTTAATCAGTTTTGTATGGACAACATTAAATATTGATGGAATATTCTTAGTAGTCTCAACAAATCAATGGTTGTGATTTCAACCACTAACTTCTTCACTATTATAAAGGCATATGTTTACATGTTTAATTTTTTACTTGATCATATTTAAAATTTACCTTTCAACCTTCACCAACCACTAGTTTGTGGGTGTGCTAGTTAATATAATATACCTAGAACATCTATAATTAAAATTAAGATAAAAAAACATTGAATTAATAATAATAGTTTAGAATAAACATTAAAACTAAAATAACAAAAATAAGAAACCCTAAAAAACTTAAAGAGAGAATTAATTTTATTAAATAATTTTACTGAAAACCTAGGGGATACCTAGGTTTCCCCTTACTTCAAATATTTAATACGAGCGCTTCCCATCATTTTAACCTAGGCTCATTGTCCCGAACATGGATCATGATTTGGGTTTGAAACGATTGTGGCTAGTCTGATAAACATTGAAAATATCAACCACAAAAATCTCATTCATCAATTCATGTGTATTTTGAGCTTCTATGGTATTTATCAATTTATGTGCTAAGCATAGCACTGTGTTATTCTACACACATAAATCATTTCATTACATGTGTTTTCATTGTGTTGAGAATTGTTTCTCGAAGACTTCAGTATTTGAAACTACGCTGGGTACACTGAGGAGTCTAAGCTTGAGGACGAGAAATCAAACCACATCCAACAGTAACACAATTTTTATAAGAACAAAATACTTTAAAATCTCTTACAAGTGTTCATTTAAGGATAAGACGAATTCTGTCAAATATCTTTCCCATGTTCACCCATAGACTCATTCAACGGTGTTGAACGGGTGACGTTGTGATGTGGTAATCACTGTTACTTGAGCTTTAAATCTCAAAAGTAACAGCACACAGAATACGTTGAACATAGTCTACATGGAAGTCTTTCCATCTCTCAATGGTAGCCCAATTTAGACTAGTTTCAACTTGCACTCCTGCTGCGCTTTTTATAGGTGGAGGATCAAACATATAGCAAGCTTGACCAACACTCTCCGCATAGCAGCAAACGAAAATCCTGCCACACCACGCTACACAACACGAAATCCTTATAAGGGTTTCTGGAAGAGAAGCCACTATCGTCCAAATGTTTTCATTGGAATCGTATTCCATCACTCCCTGCAGTTTCAAACGTGGTGAAATTATAGTTTGGAATGCCATAAAACTTTTTGGAATTTTTAACAATCAACTAACAAATCATTTAAGGTTTCAAACTCAAATCATTTATGGTTTCAAACTCAGTGAAATTATATTTTGGAATATGGATTTTTTAACAATCAACTAACATTGTTCAATCGGATCCACATGCAATAGGTCCTCTAATTACATCGAAGAGTAACATTGTTTTTTAATGCAGGAATACTCTAAAATCTGTTAGTCAAGGATAACAGGGATGTTGTATAATTTCTGACATGCATAGATTCATTTAGTTGTGTTCAACACACAATATGGAAATCACTTTTATTTAACTTTAAATTTCCAAAGTAACAGTAGATTGAATACGCTGAGCATAGCCCACATGAGATTTTTCAGGTCTCTCAATGGCAGCCCACATTCCAATGGCTTTCGCTTTCCCTGCTAAACGTTTTATAGTCGGAGGCTCAAATATATAGAAAACTTGACCATGACCATTACTCTCAGTAAAACTGCAAACAAAAATCTTGTCACGCCACGCTACACAAAAGGAAATCCTTGTAATGGTTTCTGGAAGAGAGCCCACTGCCCTCCAAACGTTTTCATCATAATCGTATTCCATCACTCCCTACTGATACTGGAATGAATACAAGCACCCGAATGAAGAAGCAACCACACACGGCTGTGGGCCTTTCCCTTCCTCAACAGTCCACATATTCTCATTGTGGTCGATAACCCTGCTGCTGGATCATAAACTTTCGTACTCAACTAGATTCCATCGACGGACTGTTATCTTTTTAGATCTGGAGGTACTCCGTATGTTTTGTCTTGAATGCGGATGTTACCTTAATGTTTACACTATCAAAGAACTTAACTTTGTAACAGCTTTTATAAAGTTGTTTTAAGTGGTTCTTTTATTAAAGTGACATTTTTAATAAAGTGCATCTTCTATTTTTAAAATGACTTTATTAAAACACATATGTAATAAAGTGAAAATCACTTTAATTTAAAAGAGACATTTTGGAGGGAATGGATCATGACCCTTGATCTTGAAAAAGACAAGATCTAATCTTGGCCTTTGGATCTAGGGTTGGGAAAGATGAAAAGACACTTTGGGGGTAAAATGTCATTTTCATATTATAAAAGAATGCATTGAGTAGTGTGCAAGACACACCCAGAAGATGAGAGGAGTTGAGTTAGATAGATTTTTTGAGTATGCTTGAGAGAGGAAAGTGAGCAACAAAGAAGGCACGTTTTCCAAGGAAAGAGGGCACGATTCTCGAAATTTTTTTTATGTAAGTTTTTATGATGAAATATTTTTCTGTTGTGGGAGGTCGTACTGTACGGATCTGTATAGTCTGTACAATTATGTACAGTTCATACAACCATACGGAATTGGCACGAAAATCGAGGCATTTTGGGCAGAGTTTTCGAAGTGGATTTCATGATTTTTTTTGGTTGTTCCTGGGTCATATGGAAGAGTCTGTACAACTGAATATGGGCATGGAAAACGAGGTATGAAAGAGGTTGTACAACAATACAATTTTGGCATGAAAAATGAGCCATATTTTATGTGGAATAGATTTGGCATGAAAAATGAGCCATATTTATGTGGGATAGATTTGGTGCTATGAGGTATTTTCCTTGGCTAAAAATGTTATTTTGTTGTTGATATGTACTTTCCTGAAACTGAATAATAGATCTCTCTCTCTCTCGTTGGGTTTCTGCACATTGGGGTTTTCCCTGGCATTTGCCTAAATTTCTGTGTGTTATGGGTTGTTTTCCACTGTGTTATTTTCGCTACTATTTTTCTTAGCAATGTGTATTTCTGCTTATGGTAATTTCTGAATGTAGTTTTTTGCATTTATGAAATTTATGAAGATAGTTATCTCTAGGTTGCTAAGTGTATGACAAAAATTTCATTTGCTAATTTTTATCATTAAAAATCTACATCGTATCAGAGCTTTGTCTCTGACAGTGAGTAGTGTGATTTTCGGGAAAAGGGTGTGATTGTTTTCCTTCAGTTGTGACAGAAAATATGGCTGCAAGCATTAGATATGAGGATTGGTTGGATGACATTTCCAACTATTTGCAGTGGAAGGCTTGATTGTCAGTCGTTCTCAAGGAGAACAAGATTTATAGTTATGTCAACTCCCTTGTAGCAGCTCCCATTGCAGATCCTGTTGCTTTGGACTTGCATGAGACGAAGGAAGCCAAAGCTCAGAGGATTATTTTGGATGGGGTGAAAGATCACCTTATCTCACACCTGGAGGAGAAAAAGACTGCCAAGGAGATGTGGGATGCACTTAAGAACTTGTTTGAGGCAAAGAACAACAACCAGAAGATGGCCTTGAAGGCTAAGTTGCATGATACCAATATGGGTAAGGAGGAGAGTGTCTCTTCTTATCTTACCCAGGTGACTCAAGTTAAAGATGAGTTGGCAACTGTTGGAGAGGTTATTACGGATTCTAAGTTGGTGAGAGTAGCCTTAAATGAATTCAACAAAGAATGGGAAGTCTTCGTGAAGTGTGTGGTGGGATGTGAGCATCTACCATATTGGAGTAAATTGTGGGATGATTTCACTTTAAGGGATATTCGAGAAAGATCTCTGAATGGTGAATAGAAGACAGACAGATCTGATAAGAATGTTGTTGTTGTTGCAGACAATGAGAAAAAAGGAAGTTTCATAAGAGATTTGAGTAAATTCAGATGCTATTGTTGTAACTATTTGGGACACTTTGCTTGTCATTGTCCTTAGAGGAAGAATAAGAAAAAGGAGTCAAACGGGCCTCAGACAGCTGCTACAACAGCCATGGAGGACTTTGCTTCAAAGTTCGATAGGGAATTTTCTTTGGTGACCCTAGTTTCTAGTGTCAACAACGAAGGATTCGGAGGTGATGTCAGATGGATTGTGGATAGTGGAGCCTCTAGCCACATGATGGGAATCTGGCGAGTATTCCTAGATTTCACAGAGATTTGTCCTAGCCGACAAGTGGTAAATGAAGGTTGTATGGTGAGAGTTGTACGTGGAGTTGGGAATGTCAGATTCCAACTTATGTTTGGGGAACTCTTGGAGCTTGATAGAGTTCTCTTTGTTCCAGGGTTGAGGGTTAAATTTCTCTCAGTCTTAGCCTTGGAGGATGTAGGATATTGCACATTGTTCAAGAGGGAATATGTCTTTATCTACATGCAGGGAGTGGACCTAGTAGAACTGCAGTTGATCGGTAACTAGGTGAACATGTTGTATATGTTGAGAGGATAGCCTTTAATGTATGATTCAACGTCATATGAGAAGTGTGAGGAGGCTTTTGAGACTATGGTGGCTCCAAGGATACAGTTTTTCCTTTCAAGAGAAGAGACTGAGTCTCTTTTGAGCACTAGCAGGAAGCTTAGCTAGGTTGATCGAACCAATGCTCAAGATAAAGTGAGCTCAGGGTTCCGGGAGGTTGCCATGAGAAGATCTTCTAGTTCGAGTTTTGTGCAGGTGTTGCGGATGGCTTCAGGTTCATATGGAGCTCCTACAGAGCACAGTGTGATGAGACCAAATGATGGAGATGGCAGCGAGTACATCCCTCGATAAGAGGGAGTGTTATCTTTTTAGTTCAGGAGGTACTCCGCATGTTTTGTCTTGAATGTAGATGTTACCTTAATGTTTACACTACCAGGCACTTAAACCTGTAATAGTTTTTATAAAGTTGTTTTAAGTGGTTCTTTTATTAAACTAATTTTTTAATAAAGTGTACCTTTTATTTTTAAAGTGACTTTATTAAAGCACTTATGGAATAAAGTGAAAATCACTTTAATTTAAATGAGACATTTTGGAAGGAATAGATCATCACCCTTTATCTTGGAAAATGCAAGATCTATTATTGGCCTTTGGATCTAGGGTTGGGGAAGGTGAAAAGACACTTTGGGGGGAAAATGTCTTTTTCAGATTATAAAAGAATGCATTGGGTAGTGTGCAGGACACATCTAGAAAAAGAGAGGAGTGGAGTTAGAGAGATTTTCCGAGTATGCTTAACAGAGGAAAGTGAGCAGTAAAGAAGACATTTTTCCAAGGAAAGAGGGCATGATTCTCGAGAAAAAATTACCACGAGTTTTTAGGCCTGTTATCCCTAATTTCTAGGGATAACTAGTAGATCACGTTTCGAGGCCCATAGGTTCTAGACATGGAGCACCGAGAGCAGGATTGACCCAAGCATGGCCCTAGAGGGACCATCCTTTTCTTCATTCATTAGATTCTTCTTGTCAGCAGCAACAACATCCATCACTTTTGTCTTGGTCTTGTATCGGAGAAGGCTCTTGCTCCATGAGGTAATTGGTCCAGGTATCATGGTATGTGTCACTTTTGATCAGTATAACCTTTAAATGTATGCATCTAATTCCTTTTATTTTTTACGACTGCTTGGATCTTACATTGGCCCACTTGACCATGCTTGGCGTGATTGACTAGGTGCCCTAGCAAGCCTGTATCCATAGGTTTTGGTTTTCCACTGGGGGATTTTTGAAGAGCCATCTTCCGCTCCCATCATACCACCACTTTTCCATATTATATCTCGCTCATCTGTCCCATTTGCCTTGTCCGGGAATTAGGATGATCTGTTTGTGGGGTTGCACCTTATCTCATGGAAAGAAGGGGCTAAAGGCCCAGAAGGTAAAAGAAGCTGGTAAAAGATAAAGTCCTAAAAATGAAACCTCGAGATGCTTCGCCCAGGGATCCCCGAGAAGGTAATAAAAATCCTCTCAGCAATAAACAAGAGGGACCCGAAAAAGATAACAAACAAGACCTAATCAAGAGGATAGTGGGTCTCATCATGAGCCAACCTATTATGTTCATGGGTACCTAACAACATGACATTTCCACCATCTGGTTACCACACCAGGGCAGTGAACTTTGGTTGCATGGCCAAGGGAAAGGGGGTCTCATCACGAGCTAGCCTTATCATTTCTGTGAAAGTACTTGTGAGTAACACTGTCATCTCTAGTCACCACGCCAAGGAAGTTTCCTTTGGTTAGCCCTTGAATAAAAACAAAAAGAAGAAGAAAAAACAAATAAAGAAAAATAATAAAGGCAAGAAAGGGATTGGAAAAAATTCCATCCATGACGGGTACAACTCACCTTCTAGAAAGGCACCCACAGGTATTATCATGCATCCCTAGCTCTCACTCTACTCATATGTATGGACATCCCTTAGCCACATCACCTCATTTACATGGCTTGGATGAAACCCCTTGGAAACATTCCTTTCCTTATGAATATTATCCCAATAGGGTGTCTTGTCCTTTTTCTCAACCTTGTATTGTAGGTTTTTGTAATGTCTTTGAGATATTGAATGATATATCAGGGTTTTTATACATATGTTTTATAATATTAATGATGAGATGTTATTAACATTGCTATGGTCCTTGTGACTAATGAACCCATGGAGGGCGTAGTTTTTGATGTGCAGGACCATGCCTGGCGGACAGTTACCATTTGACCGGTACACATGGGGAGATGATTAGTTTGGACCTCCATGGGGTTGAAGAGCCCATCAGATGGTTACTGAAACCCCATCAGATGGGCAGAGACATGACAGTTTTTGATGGAGCTCTTTCACTAGAGAAGAAGAGGATGTTTCACCATAGGCACTTTGGGAGAGCCCAGCCTAGGGGTAATGACATATTTTCAGTGGAACGTTGGCCTTGGAAGGCTCAAAGCATCCCCATCCTTACCATGATGTCATCTAGCTTCATGGTCATTCTTGGAGGTAGACTTGGCAGCAGTGGCACGTGTGTCATGTTAGAGAGGCCCCTGGGGGGTCAACGTTTTGCTCCTGGATGCCTCATCTGCCCTAAAAGGGGCTAGCACCTCCCTTGAAGGGGATTTTACCTTTATTACAACTCAGTTAGGGTTTTAATTTGACTTTTTAATGTAAAAACAATATGATTTTGGTTTAACGCCTTGTCGACTAATTTTTATGACCTAAAATGAATTAAAGGTCATTGATACAATATAGATTGAGGAGTTTTATCCTCATTTTGACATAACACAACACTCACTCTCCTAGTGAGATCAGATTTTTGCGCTCTACTTGGGTATTTATTCTCTTTAAGTGAGGCGCACTTGTTAAAGGAGGGAATTTATTGACATTTTTGGCATTTGTCTTGAAGGAATGTTTACAACTAGGGTTTGCAATGCTATTTCATGATGATATGTAAGTGTTTTTTCTGAAAAACTTTCTTGATTGAATGGTTTCTGTGATGCAGGAGCATCACTCCGTGTCAGCATCATGCCAACCATCCATCACATCCAACATGCATTCATGAAAGGGAGAGGCACAACCCTCGCATTTTTCAAAATTTGAATTTTGAATTTAATATTGTAAGGCTGATAGAGACCAGATCAGGCCTCTGTTCAGGAAGTGGTTGAGGTTGCCTTAAATGGTAGCCTGCAGCAAGCCCAGGATGTAGTCAGGACCGAGCATCCATTTATGTAATGTATCTGTAGGAGCCGCTCTGTGATAGTGATAGCTAAGAGACGGTGGTTGAGGATAATCTCATGGGAGCCCTGATTTTGTAAGGGAGAAAAGAGAAAAGAAAATTAGAGTAGAGAGTTAGGAGGAGAGACCAGAGCAGAGAGGTCTCGAGAGAGAGCTAAGACTTGTTATAGTACAGCCTTTGTAAACACCTTGTATAGACATTTGGATATTAATAGAAGAGCAGTTTTTCCTGCCATGAATTGTCTGTATGTGTTTGCATGTTCTTATGAATTTCATGTTTTAAATGCATAACTGGTGAAGTAATTTAGAAGTTTCAATATATTCTTGGCTTTGAGTTTCTGAGTGCAAGGAGTGAACATATTCTGCAAGGTGTGCCTTGATAGAGGTGAGGTAACCTCAGGAATGAGCAAGGGGGATTGCATTGAACCTTTGTTAGCAATGGTGCAAGAAGTGCAAAGGAAGGAACTCCGTTTCGATTTCAAGGAACCCAGAACTACTGAACGTTTTGTAGAGTTCTGCCAAGAGGGCATTGAGTGAGTGCATAGAGTGCACCAGAGAACTCTATTTCGAGTTCTGAGGAAATGGAAGTGTTGAAGAAAACAAACTCACAAGGTTGTTGAACACTTTGTGGAGAAATTCTTTGCAAGGTGTGCATCGAGACGAAGAATGCCAGGAGGGCATGAAGCATTTCTTTAAAAGAAATACTTTGGATCTGAGTTACTCGAAATCGGAGTAGCACAAGGAGTGTGCGGGAGTGGACTTATTCCAAGTCTAGAAGCTCAGAAGGGACAGCGTTTCTATAATGCAGATGAGACCCGAAGGAACCGGGCTCGCAAGAGGAAGAGTCAAAGGTCGAGACCTTCAAGACTTAGAAAATATTTTAAGTCAAAAAGACAAGAAATCTTAGGAGGAGAGAGCACAAGAAAAACAAATCTGAACCGTCAGATCTAGTGCCAATACCTGAAAACCGTTGGATCAGGTGAAGGTGCATAGAGTTTAACCTCTAGGAGGTCATGCAGGAGAGAAGATGAAACGAACGGTGGAGACGCTTCATGGAGAAGTGCTGAAATCCCGAGAACCCTAGAATCACACCAAATTGCAAGGGATTTTCACTATTTCAGAGTTTGGGGTTTGGAGCGGCAAGGGATTTTGGGGTTGTTTCATTGTGAACTCTTGTTTCACGGAATCTCAAAGTCGCGTGCTCGAATTTCACTATTTCAGAGTTCAGGGTTTGGAGTGGCAGGGGGTTTTGGAGTCGCTACATCGCGAACTCCTAGTTCGCGAAATCGCGTCATTCGTCAGATCTGGAGCATGGTAGCATAAGAGCCGCTGAACCAAGGATACATTCACAGGGTTGAGCCCCTGGGAGGTGCACAGGAAAAAGGATCTGGGCCGTCAGATCTAGCACCAAGGACCGATAGTCTTCGGATCTGGAAGGAGGTGCGACGGGTTTAATTCTCATAACAACAGAGGGAAGAGGACTCATCAAGTACTGAAAGCATCGGAGCCATCCATTTTGGAGGACAAGTGTCAAATATCCAATCCCTTTTCGGCATTTCGAACACCTTTATTTTGAAGAGAAGGAGTCATGAGACAAGAAGTCCTAGCTCACGAAATTGTGAAAGCATTGAGATTGTTCATCAAGGGGACACGTGGTGAGTGGTCAAGGTTCGGGGAAAACCCTGAAAGGTTCTCTCAAGGGGTATTATTTCAGCATTTCGGGACACGGGAGGTTGAAGGACCAAGAAACTTCTGCAGTCGGAATTGTGAAATCGTGAATTACGAAATCCCAGAATGTTGACCATGGTCATGGGTAGATTTTGGCATTCTGGGATCTAGGAGTTCGAAGGACCTAGAATCGTTGCAGTCGGAGTCGTGAAATTGCAAAATAAGAAAACCCGAAAGCATTCGAAGGCTAAGGGAGGACCCAGATTTGTTAAGCCCTTTTCAGCGTTTCGACGACCAGTAGTTGGAGGGACAAGGAGCCTGGGAGAGCTCATATGTCGGAGTCCCGAAACCCTGAAACGCGGAAGAGGTGTTGGTTCAAAACAGAGAAGAGCACCGAAAACTGAGTGTGTGCATAGGTTTTTTCAAGGTCCGTGCCAGAGGGAAAAGGGACTTGTGGATTCGTTCAAAGGGTTCTAGCAGGATCCCGAAGAGCCATTTTGGCTCAGAAGAAGATCGATTCAGAGACCAAGAGGTTAGAAGAACCTTGTTGAGGTAGGGGGACTGCATCATGTGGTATCAGAGCCAAAAAATATTTGTTTACATATCATAGAGAAAAGGAGGACTGTGAGGGGATACAGTTGGATACCATCAAGTGGTATCAGAGTGAGATTTTGTTTGCAGATAGCAGACAAAGGGATTGAAAGGATAAATTCTATTATCATCAAGTGGAATCAGAAGAAAATATCCATCTATATACATTAGGTGAGGGAAGTAGGGTGTAAATTCTATGTGGTGATTGTTTGCAGGTGTGCAATAGTCAATAAATAGCCAGGCGAGTTGTAGGAGGACATGGAGATACTCTCAAGCATAGAGTGATCCATAAGTTTGCTAGTAGGGAAAACAAAATATGGAAATGGGTACTGAAAGCCATGAGCGTGGTGGAAGAGGAGACCGCCAATAGAAAACCAAGGCAGAGATTGACAAGGAACTCGCTGAGATAAGAGAGAGAATGGAGCAGCTTGCATTAATAATGTAACAGAATGCAGAAGCACGTTGGGTGTATGAGTGGCCCATAAAGAAGAGGGTGAAATCGCCAGTCAAGGAATTGTTGGCCAGAAGACAGCAAAGGCTGCTGAAAATATGGTTCAGGTATGCTGAAAGCCTCAATGACACAGAGCTAGCTTGCATCTGTGAGCCAGAAGTTGGATAAACCCTCAGTGATGAGGAAGAGAGATACGTTTCATGTCTCATAAACTGCCAGGAGGGCAGAGATGAATTTTCCAATTGCCAGGTGGGCAATGAAATGAGATCATTGGAAGATCTCAGAGACTGTCAGGAGGACAACAATGAAAATACATATTGCTAGGTGGGCAATGGTATGATACTAACAAAGGATCTCTTAAACTGTCAGGTGGACAAAAGTGAACTTTCAAGTTGCCATGTGGGTAATGGAAAGAGATCGGTGGAAGGTCTAGCGTACTGCTAGGGGAGCAGTGTTGAAAGTTCAGATTTCCAGTTGGGCAATGAGATGGGACTATTCGGTCTCATAGACTGCCAAGTGAGCAACAAAGAATTCCCAAATTGCCAGGTGGGAAAGGGGAAATAGGTGATACTGTTTGAAAGTCTCATGAACTCAGAGGAGAGTTCATATCAGCAAGGAGTGCTGACAGGTGAGGATCAGAAGAGCATTCTGATGATTGGGTCAATTCAGGTATTCCTACCAGATAGCCCAATTGAGGAAAACGCATGTGTTGCATATGCATCCACAACAGGAAGACAACCAACAGATACTGTCATGGAAGAAGAACTGGAGTAGACACTGATGTTTTCCCAAGGAGAAAAAGAGGAGGATTCAAAAGAATGGCTCAAAAATTTCAGCCATGAAGTTGGACAGGAAATCACTGCAGTACTGGAAGCTACAGAAGAAGAAGAAGAAGCAGAAGAGGAAGTAGACAACATGTATTTTGTTGATCTGTGGGAAGGGTTATGGTGCAAAGCTTTCACATCCAACATTATAAGTTGGAAGCAGGTAGTGGAGAATACCAGCCTGGGGAGAAGTTGGAAGAAGCTGGAAGTATGCCAGCAGGAGAAATGGCAGTAGCATAACTGGCACAGGAAGAAGCTAAGAAACAACTCAGTAATGAGACTGCAGAGCTGGAGTTTGCAACAGAGTGGCCACGTAGTGTCACAAAGAGAGATAAATATAGTAGGGGAGATCAAGAAGATCTGCCCACTGAGAAGACATAAGTGCAACAGAGAAGACTTCATACAAAGAGCCAGCCAGTTGAGCAGTTGGACAAGGTAATTGAAGAAATCAGAAGGCTGATGTTGAGTTCAGCAACAGAGACTGCTAGGAATGAGAAGATGAGTAGAAGGGATCCTACAAGAGTACCAGAGTAGCAGCAACAACAAGAGCGAAGCAGAGGAACAGATGGACAACTCCACAGGAAAGTTTGGGATCTAGGTGGATTTCAACACTGGAGAAGAGTAGCTCATGATCAAAAGATTATGATTTTTCCAGTTGGGGAGTATGATGCAGGAGAATCACTCCATGTCAGTAGCATGCCAGCTAGCCAACACATCTAGCACGCATTCATGAAAGGGAGAGGTGCAACCCTTTCATTTTTCAAAATTTGAATTTTGAATTTAATGTTGTAAGGCTGATAGAAACCAGATTAGGTCTTTGTTCAAGAAGTGGTTGAGGTTATCTTAAATGGTAGCCTACAACAAGCCCATGACGTAGTCAGGACTGGGCATATATTTATGTAATGTAGCCGTAGGAGCCACTCCATTATAGCGGTAGCTCAGAGATAATGGTTGAGGATAAGCTCATGGGAGCCCTCATTTTGCAAGGGAGAAAAGAGAAAAGAAAATTAGAGTAGAGAGTTAGGAGGAGAGACCAGAGGAGAGAGGTGTCAAGAGAGAGTTGAGACTTGTTACAGTCCAGCCTTCGTAAACACCTTGTATAGACATTTGGAGATTAATAGAAGAGCATTTTTTGCTTCAATGAATTTTTTGTATGTGTTTGCTTGTTCTTATGAATTTCATGTTTTAAATGCATAACTGGTGAAGTAATTTAGAAGTTTAAATTTCTTCTCGTCCTTGAGTTTCCGAGTGCAAATAGTGTAGATAGTCCACAAGGTGTGCGTTGACAGAGGTGAGGTAACCTTAGAAAGGCTCAAGAGGGATAGCATTGAACCTTCATCAACAGAGGTGCAAGAAATGAAAAGGAAGGAACTTTGTTTCAAGTTTAGGGGAGACATAACTACTGAAGGTTCTGTAGAGCTTTGCCAAGAGGGCATTGAGTGAGTGTATAGAGTGCACTAGAGAACTCTATTTCGAGTTCTGAGGAAAGGGAAGTGTTGAATAAAACACACTCACTAGGTTATTGAACACCTTGTGGAGAAAGGCTCTGCAAGGTGTGAATTGAGTCGAAGAATGTCAGGAGGGAGTGAAGCATTTCTTTACAAGAAATACTTTGGATCTAAGTTACTTGAAATCCCAGTAGCATGAGGATTGTGCAGGAGCTTACTTATTCCAAGTCTAGAAGCTCAGAAGGGAAAACATTTCTATAACATAGATGAGACCCGAAGGAACTAGGCTCGCAAGAGGAAGAGTCGAAGGTCAATACCTTCGAGACTTAGAAAATCTTCTAAGTCAAAAAGCCAAGAAAGCTCAGGAGGACAGCGTGTAAGGAAGACAGATCTGAACTGTCCGATCTAGTGCCAATACCTGACAAACGTTGGATTAGGTGAAGGTGTATAGAGTTTAACCTCTGGGAGGTCATGCAGGAGAGTAGCTGAAATGGATGGTGGAGACGCTTCGTGGAGAAGTGTCGAAATCCAGACACTAGAATTGCAGCAAGTTGCAAGGGATTTTCGCTATTTCAGAGTTCATGGTTTGGAGAATCAAGGGATTTTTGAGTTGTTGCATCGCAAACTCTTGGTTTGCGGAATCATGAAGTGTCGTTCTCGAATTTCACTATTTCAGAGTTCAGGGTTTGGAGAGGCAAGGGATTTTGGAGTCACTGCATCGTGAAGTCCCGGTTTGCAAAATCGCGCCAGCCATCGGATGTGCAGCGCAGTGGCCTGAGAGCTGCTGGACCAAAGATACGTGCACAGGGTTGAGCCCCTAGGAGGTGCACGAGAAAAAGGATTTGGGTCGTCAGATCTAACACCAAGGACCAATAGTGATCGGATCCATAAGGAGGTTTGAGGGGTTTAATCCTCATAATAGTAGAGGGAAGAGGACTTGCCAAGTCCCGAAAGCATTGGGACCATCCATTTTGGAGGACAGTTGTCAAAGATCCAAGCCCTTTTATGCATTTCGGACACCGAGAGTTCGAGGAGAAGGATTCGTGAGACAAGAAGTCCCAGCCCACAAAATTGCGAAAGCATCAAGGCCATTCATCAAGGGGACACGTGGTGAGTGGTCAAGGTTCGGGGAAAACCCCGAAAGGTTCTCTCAAGGGGTAGTATTTCGACATTTCAGGACCTGGGTATAATGTCATTTTCTAAATAGGAGCTTCAAAAAATGAGGCTTAATGGTCTAAACCACCCCGTTAGACTATAGCCAGGGCCAAAGAGGGGTAAACAGGGTTACTAGAGGTCACTCTAGTCACAGGTGTTATATTCAGAAAGTGAATTTGAGCTAACAAGGGTTAGCAACGCTTTTAAGTCATTATGAGCTAAAAATAGAAGTCAACAGTGAATTAGGGTTTAAGAAGTGATTTAGGGTTTCAACATGATTTAGGGTTTTGGAAAGCTATAAAGGAAGGGTCAGCGACCTAATTCATCATTATGCAGATTATGACTTGTCATTGAGAAGAAGAGGCGCATCTCAGGAGAGATAGTTGAGTGTATTCCAGGAGGAAGACACTAGTTGACTAATTTCGGTGTTAGAAGACACACCCTATTCACCGGGAAGATCATCCAGGTCTTCCATCATTCTTCATTGATTATGTAGTGCTCCCATATTACGGGTACTATCTTTTAGTTGCTTATTTGTATTCTGGTTAAGATCCTTTTGTCTTTTGATCTAGCTGAGTGTTGTTATTTTTTAGCCGCAGTTGCTTATTTTCCGACTAAGATCCTTTGTATGTTGATCTAGTCAAGTATTGTCAGTTATTCAGCTACATTCAGCCATTTTTTAATCCACAGAGATATCATAATACAAACTTGCAGTCCTTTGTTGCATTTATTATTTGCATGATCATTTATATGCTCTAAACCTTTGATCTTACACACACATTTGCAGCGTTTCCTAGACTAGCCAAGTCAGGAACATTACAGTGGTATCAGAGTTTTAGTCCTTCCAGCCTGTGACTAAAGATAATGAGGGCAATAGAAGACCCAAAGGGCTGTGAACCCATAGGTAATGAATATTTCACTTACAACAGGCATCGGGAAAGAAGGTATAGGCCTGATTTTCCCCCTTTTCCTCCTAGCTCAGAGGAAGAGGAAGAGGCACACAAAGAAGCAGAGAGAAGGGCAGAGCGTGAGGCTGAGCACGAGGCAAAGAGGATGCTAGGAGATAGATATGAGCGACCAGAGGGCAGTGGAAAGGCTCCCGTAAATCTAGAGGAAACTTTCATGCAGGTTATCAATAGTATGTTAGCTAGTCAACAGACCATGTCTCAGTCCTTGGCACAGGTGGTTGATATATTGGCTAGAGTGGGCACCTCAGATACACAAGTCCCACTTGTAGCATAGGTGAACTCGGGAGAAGGCAGTAGACCCCAATCACCCTCTCACACATACATCTCTGCGAGTAGGTTTTCCAGACCCTTGTTTCCCATTTTCTGGAGGGCACCCCCGGTAGCAGCACCACCACCAATAACACAGAGGCCACCCACTCATGCCGATGACATTGTAGAGTATAGGAGGGAGTATGCAGCAATGGGTCATGACTTCCTTCAGGACATTAACTTAGTCAAGTACTATGGACTCAGACTTAGGAACCACCCCAGAGAGACACAGAGGGGAGGACAAAAACAACAACATGGGCATAACCTTGATTTCATCCGAAAAGTTGGGAAACTCACCATCCCTTCTTTCAAGGAATCATCCAAATACACCACCAAATCTTGGGTATAGAAGCTAGGCACATATTACAAGCTCAACCAGATGACCGAGACATAGGCCATCATTTTCATGACCTTACACTTGGAGGGTGAGGCACACAAATGGTGCTATCATGCACTGGTGACATTGGGTCACAGTCGCATCACCTCCTATAGGGATTTTATAGATAGGCTCATGGATAGGTTTGATAGGAAGGATATTGAGATACACTTTAGGGATCTAGCCTAGTTGAGACAAACTGGCACAATAGAGGCGTTCATCACATATTTTCAGCGGGTAGCCGTGGCAGTGACATATATATCAGAACCTAGGTTGATCATGCTATTCACAAAAGGACTCACAGAGCCTTTGAGAGGACGGGTGAAGGCATACAGGCCTCCCACTTTGCAGGATGCCATCCTTCGCACTCAAGATCTAGCAAACTCAGTGCCAAAGACTAAAACTTTCTCCAAATGATTTGCACCAAAGAGGGATCAAGACAGGAAGCCATTCTAGAGAGAATGGAAGGGAAAGGAGAAGTTGGATGATGAGACTAGGTGAGAGATTATGAGGAAGAAGATTTGATTCAGATGCAGAGATCCTTGGGTCCTAGGCCACAGGTGCATGGGCAAGGGAGAGATTCATTATATTGAGGTAGCAGTAGATAGCGTGGACAGTGAGGAGGAGGAGTAGGACAATGGATCCACTATTTTAGAAGAGGAGTCAGCACCAATAGAGGAGCAACTTCCCCGTAGACCACCAACACCGGCAGGAGCCCATCCTCCAATAGTCTCACAACCGCCAGAGTAGGCTAATAGGAGGAAACTAGAAAGGGAGGAGTCATAGCGACCCTTTCCAGTGTTCCCATGTATGATACCCTCTGTATCAGAGGGATTATTCAGGGGCAACGAGCAATCTCCCTGATAGATGGTGGGGCCACTCACAACTTCATCGACGCTTCACTAGTATCAAGATGATCACTTAAGACAGAGGAGTTTGAGGGGTTTGATGTTGCGGTAGCAGATGGCCACACAATGGAGTGTCTAGAAAAAATTCCAAACTTAGAGATGAAGTTAGGAAGCTACACAGTGAGAGACATATTTTATGTTGTTGACCTATCGGACACATATGTGGTGTTAGGAGTTCAGTGGATGATTACCTTGGGAAAAATCACTACCAACTACCAAACCTTGGAAAATGGATTTAGAGATCAGGATGGGAAAAAGGTTGTTCTAAGAGGTATGTTGACAGGAGCACCTAGGACAGTTTCATCCATGAGGATGGAGAGGATATTCAGACATGGGGAGGTAGAATATGCCACAGAATGATTGATCACTACTCAAAAGGATTCAAAAGATCGACAACAATACCACACAGAGGTCTTTGAGGCAATCCCACCAGGGAGACCACTTGACAGTGGGCTTGAGCACACCATTGAGTTAGAGGAGGGGGCCAAACCTATGATCACCCCCCCCTATCATCATCCTAGGAGGTTCAATGATGAAATAGAGAAGGCAATCAAGGAATTGTTGGCGATGGGACACATCAGACCGAGCAACAACCCATTTGCTTCTTCAGTTGTCTTAGTTCTAAAGAAGGATGGCACCATGAGGATGTGCATTGATTACCAAGCATTGAACAAGAAAACCATCAAAAACCAGTACCCTATCCCATGCATTGACGATTTGATGGATGAATTGCATGGGGCAATTTTCTTCTAAAAAATTGATCTACGCTCTCGATATCACTAGATCAACATCCAAGAGTAGGACATAGAAAAGACGACATTTTGATGTCATTTTGGACACTTTGAATTCCTGGTTATGCCATTTTGGCTAACCAATGCACCCTCTACATTCCAGTCTTGCATGAACCATATATTCAGGGATTAGTTAAAGAAATCAGTCTTGGTTTTCTTCGACAACATCTTGATCTATAGCCAATCATGGCAAGAGCATATGAGGCACCTGGATGAGGTATTGAGAATCATGGAGACACAGTCATTATATGCCAAAGAGTCCAAGTGCAAGTTCTGTATGACAGAGCTGCTTTACTTAGGCCACATCATCAATGCACAGGGGGTACAGCTGCACCAAGAGAATATCAGGGCCATTCTGGATTGGCCAATGCCCAATAACGTGATAGAATTGAGGAGCTTCTTCGGGCTGTGCAGCTATTACAAGCGGTTCGTCTAGGGTTTTTCTTAGCTTGGAGCATCGCTGACAGATATTACCAAGCATGGGGCCTTCATATGGACCGAGAAATCATAGGAAGCCTTTGATCACATGAAGGAAGTCATGGACACTTGTCCAGTGTTGGCACTACCAGACTTCACCTTCACATTTGTACTAGAGTGTGACGCATCGGGAGAAGGGATCGGTGCAGTTTTGATGCAGGGAGGACACCCCATTGTATTTGAGAGCCGGAATCTTAGTCAACCCGAGAGATTGTACTCCATTTATGACAAGGAAATTTTAACAATCATGCATGCCTTGACCAAGTTCAGACAATATTTGGTGGGCAACAAATTCGTGGTCAAGACCAATCACAACAGTTTGAAGTATTTCCTTGAGCAGAAGAACCTCAGTGAGCACCAATAGAAATGGGTGATGAAGGTACATGCATTCGACTTTGACATAGAGTATGTCAAGGGGAAGAAGAACATTGTGGCCGATGCACTATCGAGGATACCTTCAACATGTTCTTTGATGGAGATTTCAGTATATTAGAAATCCCACTTGTTAGTGGAATATTCCAAGAACAAGTTCGCTTATGAGGTAATGGATGGCCAGATACAGGATGATTGATACAGGGTCATTGATGATGTCATATTTTACAAGGATAGAGTTTACTGGTGCCAGATTCAGGGCTTAAGAAGAAAATCCTCACCGCAGTTCATGATTCAGCTCTAGCAGGCCATCAAGGGTTTTTCAAAACCTACAGATAGATCAAAGAGAGGTTCTCATGGAAGGGATTCAAACAATATGTTATGAGACACGTCAGTGAGTGTTGGACTTTCCAGCAGAACAATTTAGAGCAAGCTCTTCCAGTAAGGCTACTTCAGCCACTCCCCATTCCAGAGCATAAATGAGAGAGTATATCTATGGACTTCATCACTAGTCTACCCAAGGTCCAAGGTAAGGACTGTATCTATGTAGTGGTCAACAGATTGACCAAGTTTTCTCACTTCTACACCATACTGAAAGAGTTCAATGTAGTTCAGGTAGCCGATCTTTTCTTTAGTGAGGTCTTCAGACTTCATGGGTTGCTGAAGAACATCGTCAGTGACATGGATGGTTGGTTCATAGGGACATTTTGGAGAGAATTATTTCAGTTGGTGGGGACAAAGTTGACACCTAGCACCAGCTATCACCCTCAGACAGATGGGCAGACCGAGATTGTCAACAAGTGGGTTGAAGGGTATTTGAGGAACTATGTAGGAGTAAAACAAAGAACGTGGGTAAAGTAGTTACACCACCTTCCACATGTCCATTGGTATGACACCCTTCTGAGCATTGTAGGGATATGATGCTCCCACTTTGGTAGACTTGTTCTTAGGGGAGAGCAGAGCTCCGAAGGACAAGGATTGGATTATAGAGAGTTAGGAGATTCTCAAATTGTTGAAAGAGAACCTGCAGATGGCACAAAACTGACAGAAAATAAGCGCAAATAGACAGAGTATAGAGCACAGCTTTGAGGTTGGAGATTTGGTTTTCTTGAGACTCCAACCCTACAAACAATCATCTCTGAAGAAGAGTGGAGCCAAGAAGCTCAAGCCCATATTTTATGTTCCTTATAGGATCATGCACCGAGTAGGCGAGGTTGCTTATGAGCTAGAGCTTCCAAAGGGGAGAAAAATTCATAACGTGTTCCATGTGGCTTGCCTCAAAAAGGTAGTGGAACAATTCATTAACACATCAGAGTAGCTTCCCCTGTTGGATGAGGAGGGACAGTTGGAGTTAGTTCCGGAGGAGGTTTTGGAGTTCTGGGAGAGGAAACTAAGGATCAGGGTCATCAGAGAGTGTTTGATCACATGGAGAGGGATTCCAGTAGAGGACACTACTTGGGAGAGCAAGCAGGTGTTGCATCACATTGGACTGGTATTGCTTGAGGAAAAGCAATTTTGGGAAGGGAGGACTGTAATGTCCCTTTCCAAATAGGAGCTCCAAAAAAGGAGGTTTAATTGTCTAAACCACCCCGTTAGACTATAGCGAGGGCCAAAGAGGGGTAAACAAGGTTACTAGAGGTCACTCTAGTCACATGTGTTATATTCGGAAAGTGACATTGAGCTAACAAGGGTTAACAACACTTTTAAGTCATTATGAGATAAAAATAGAAGTCAACAGTGAATTAGGGTTTCAACAGTGATTTATGGTTTCAACATGATTTAGGGTTTTGGAAAGCTATAAAGGAAGGGTCAGTGGCCTAATTCATCATTATGCAGATTATGACTTGTCATTGAGGAGAAGAGGTGCATATCATGAGAGAATGTTCAGTGTATTCTAGGAGGAAGACACCAGTTGAATGATTTCGGTGTTGGAAGACACACCCTAGTCACTGGGAAGATCATCCAGGTCTTCTATCATTCTTCATTGATTCCACAGTGCTCCAATATTTCGGGTATTATCTTTTAGTTGCTTATTTGTAATCCGGCTAAGATCCTTTTGTCTTTTGTTCTAGCCAAGTGTTGTTATTTTTCAGCCTCAATTGCTTATTTTTCGGCTAAGATCCTTTGTATGTTGATATAGTCGAGTATTATCAGTTATTCAGCCGCATTCGACCATTTTGTAATCCACAGAGATATCATAATACAAACTTGCATTCCTTTGTCGCGTTTTTATTTGTATGATCATTTATATGCTGTAAACTTTTGATCCTACACACACATTAGCAACATTTCCTAGACTAGCCAAGTCAACAACATTACATTGGGAGGTTGAAGGACCAAGAACCATCTACAGTCGGAATCGTGAAATCGCGAATTCCAAAATTCTAAAAATTGGACCATGGTCACGGATAGATTTCGACATTCCAGGGTCCGAGAGTTCGAAGGACCTAGAATTGTTGTATTCGGAATCACGAAATCACAAAATGCAAAAACCCGAAATCATTCAGAGGCTAAGGGAGGACCCAGAGTCATTAATCCCTTTTCGGCATTTCGGCGATCGAGAGTTGGATGGACAAGGAGACTGGGAGAGCTCATATGTAGGAGTCCAGAAACCTCGAAATGCAAAAGAGGTGTTCGTTCAAAACAGAGAAGAGCGTCGAAAACTGAGCGCGTGCATAGGTTTTTTCAAGGCATGTGCCAGAGGACAAAGGGACCTGTGAATTCGTTCAAATGGTTCTAGCATGAGCCCGAAGATCCATTTTGGCTCAGAAGAAGATCGATCCAGAGACCGAGAGGTCAGCAGAACCCTGGTGAGGTAGGGGTCCTGCATCATGTAGTCTTATATTCTTGCATTTATTATAAACTTTGTTGATTTTAAAACCCTAGGGGACAAACACACAAGTAGGTTGTCTCATGTCCCCTAAAAGAGAAATTTTCAACCATTGAAGAAGGAAGGAAGAGCCTAGCCATTCCTACACTCTTATTGCTTCTTCCCCTTGTGCTAGTCGTACCTTTAAAGGTCAGTAAGGAGGAGACATCCCAGGCCTAGGTTACTTAGACCTAGGGGCGTCCTGCTTCTAGGGTTTGGTGATAAGGCCTTGCTTTAGCAATACCCTCCCTCACCACACTCTCGTGTTTTGATTTATCTTTTGTGCTAGTCATTTTTCCAAGTTAAACCTAAGGAAGGAGGAGAGAGCACGAGGCCCTGCTTTAGCAACACTCTCCCTCACCACACTTTCGTGTCTTGATTTATCTTTTATGCTAGTTTTTTTGCCAAGCTAAACCTAAGGAAGGAGGAGAGAGAACGAGGCCTTTCTTAAGCAACACCCGAGTGAGCCTCTTTCCCTTAGGGTTTTGTTTTTGGGGCCCTTTATAGCAGCACTTCAGAACCCTTCCATCTAGTCCTTATCCTTTTTTCCTTCAACCTTTGCATCCTCCCTTAATTTGACTCCATTTACCCTTAGGCATTGATCTTAGGCCTCCAACGTTGAAGCGATATTGGTCAAACAAACTCTCAATCCCTTTGCTAAATTGAAACCCTAACTAACTACTAACCCTAATAAGGTTGACGTCATCCTTGGTTATTCCATCTTGACGCAACAATTTCTCTTTATAGGCAATTAGATGGTGTCTTAAAAGCATTTATTGAATAAAGGATTGATTGGACACGTTGATTGCTACATCATCTTGGTATTTATTGATGAAATGATATTATTTCACTGTTTTATTAATAAACATTGATCTCGTCAATATCTATTGCTTATATATTGATATCAGATAGTTATATGAAGTACTAACCCTTTGAATCATAGCATGCATGTTAGTTTGTTGTTGCTTTGTTCCGGGTAGGTGTTCTCTTTTGAACCTACACTTCATTATTGGTTGTTTAGCCCAACTATCTGCTCTTGGTGGTGACCTGTGAAGAGAGAATTTCACTTTGACCTTTATACCTTAGCCTCTTCAAAACTCGGGGTTACCAGGGACGTCTCCCCTCGGCCTAACCTCCCTAAAGAGAAAAAACCTCCCCATTGTGGTGACATTGGGTGGGGTAGGTTCTTGTTACGCTAGTTTGGCCTCTATCTTCTAGCCTTCTGACCTAGCTACAAACTATGCGATTAGAAGGCCGAAATATTTTTCTGATGTGGGAGGTCGTACTGTATGGATCTTTACAGTTTGTTTGATTATGTACAGTGCATACAGTCGTACTAATTTGGCACGGAAATTGAGGCATTTCAAGCATGGTTTTCGAGGTAGTTTTCAAAAATTTTTTGTGGTTGTTTATGGGCCGTACGGAACACTCTGTACAAATGACTATGGGCACGAAAAATGAGGTACATAAAAGGTTGTACAACAATACAGTTTTGGCACAAAAAACGAGGTAGATTTTTGTAGGATAGATTTTGTGTTGTGAGGTATTTTTCTTCGCTGGAAATGTTATTTTTCTGCTGATATGTACTTTCCTAAAGCTGAATAATAGATCTCTGTCTCGTTGAGTTTCCCCACATTGAGGTTTTCCCTGGCATTTGCCTAAATTTCTGTGTTATGAGTTGTTGTCCACTGTGTTATTTCTGCTCCTATTTTGCTTAGAAATGTGTATTTCTACTTATGGTAATTTTATGCATTTATGAAATTTATGAAGAAAATTATCTATGGATTGGATTGGATTGCTAAGTGTATGAGAAAAATTTCATTTGTTGATTTTTGTCATTAAAAATCTACACGGACTCGGTATTATAACCACTATTAACGAAATATTTGTCAGAGATGAAAGCGCCATAGCACTCATCCCGGTCTTAGCTCATCCCAGGAAGAAGTTTTCATTCATCTTAAGCCACATTGTAAACTGCTGCCAATCGCAGTAAATTTTTGTCCTCATCGTGTCCCCTGGCGGGCAACGTAAAGGAGCCCTGAGATTCCAATAAAGCGCCTGATATTCCAATCACCGGCATGTCTGCGCCGTTGCTCCACTTATCGGACGAGAAATTATAGATGAAAACGGTGTTGAGTGCCTCCATGAGGTAGAGGTCGGAGGGATTCTAACCGCACATCAAAACGACTTTTTGATTGACAAGAAGGCAATCACAAAAAAGTGGAATTCCATTATGACTATGGGGGAAGTGGGGAAGGGGAGGAAGCGTCTTCCTGGTTCCTCGCAGAGGGTCAAACACAGGAACAAGAACTTCTAGGTTATCCTTCCTGAGTTCCACCAGACATATACACTGCTGAGAAGTACCAAACCTTTTTCTGTTTTCTGTCTTCATAGAACTGGGGTTGGTTCACAGAGGCCTCCCAGAGTTTTCAAACAGACCCGAGGTTGTTATGGAATTGGTAAGGCACTCTTAGCAGCCACTATTGACTTATTTCCCGTGGAAGACCAGCAAAAATCTCCATAATCAGATGCATTAGTAGCTGGTGAAATAGAGACCAACATTATTGGTGTTGGTGGGGAGTATGGGGACGAGTATAACTGCACTTCAAAGGCCTAACCCTTTAAATCCTTGGAAACATTTGAAGACAACCAAGTAGTCTAAGCAGGGTCAACACCGACAAGTACGCAAGTACGCATATTTTATAGTTATGAGATCAACCATTATGGAGGCACATTTTGCACTATTAACATAAGACATTTTTCTCAAGTCAATTATGAGAAGAGCTTTCAACATAAGTGAGTTTTACATTTTTCCACCATAAAAAATATTATTACCTAAATTCATTACGGAAATAATCTCAAATAATTTGGCATATAGAGTTTGCATTTATTTTAAAAGTTTAAAATTGAAGGTGTTTGGAAAAAATTATTATAAAAGGCATGCCTTTTAATGGTATAGTTTCTACATTTATTTTAAAATCGAGGGTGTATAGATAAATATAATATTTTAAGATTTAAGATGTGTATAGCATAATTTTCACTGTTTTAAAATGGTTTAAATTTCACGTGGAGGTTCTAAGATGTGTATAGCATAACTTTAACAATTTTAAAATGGTTTCAAAGTCTATGTGGAAGTTGATACAATAGATTATTAAGATCAATATTAATAAGTAAACATATATCAACAAGTGGACCTTTCGCTCCCTCAACCTTCCACCCAGGATCGTTTTCTTAAAGTCAGCAAGTGGACTTTTCGCTCCCTCAACCTTCCACTCATAATTATTCTCTTAAAGTCAGTCGTCCAAGCCATCCCAGTTTACCTCTTCTTAGCCCTAGCTGCCCCTCAATTAGTCATAAAGAAAATATGGAATCTGCAAAGAAAATTTCTATGGCATGGACACAACTCAAACAAAAAATGGGCCTTAGTTAGCCGGGATAAAGTCTGCAAGCCTAAATCTTCAGGTGGTCTGGGCCTCCGAGACCTTGGTAAATTAAATAGCACCATGGGAGAAAGAATTTGGTGGAGATGGCTCAAAACTCCAACAAAGCTCTGGGAAAAACTCTGGAAATGAAAATATGCCCCAAATACGCACCAAAGTCAACTTCTAAGAATGCAGGCGAAAATCCAGGGCTCCAACATCTGGAATGCGGTCAGGAAAAATCAACCACTCATACATGAACATGCTTTTTGGGAAGTGTGAAATGGTCAGAGTGCCCTATTCTACACTGATTCCTGACAAAAAATGCCACCCTTACGACTGGAAGAAAATTTACAACCCTACGAAAATCACATTCAAGATCTTGCCACTCTCAAAGTGGCAGATCTGTGGACAGAAACCCCCAACAACTCTCCTTGGCGAAGTTGGAAATCAACTCATCAGGAACTCCAAGTGGAAATGAGTTGTGACCTACAACACTGGAAACAAGCTACAACCCAAAGGTGAATGAGGAAAAACATAGACCTAGACATTCTCAAATGGGCATACACACCTCATGGAAGCTTCACACTCAAGGAGGGATACACTCTTCAAGAGAATTTTCATAACCTTAAAAAAGATGGCATCTCGACAACAATATGGAAATCAAAACTCTAGCCCAAAATCTCTACTTTCCTCTGGCTTCTACTACAGAACAAGATCTTAACCTGGGAAAACCTCCAAAGACAAGGTTTCATTGGCCCGTCGATCTGCCATCTCTGTCATCTCTAGGATGAAACCATGGAGCATCTCCTAAATAATTGTCTACTCAGTGAGAACCTCTGGAACCAGGCCACTCAGCTCATGAGAAGAACCAAACAAGTTAAAAATAACATCATAAGCACCATCAGGGATTGGGGCTTCGGTCCCTTCAAAAGCCTTATCGTGAACATAACATGAAAACTCTTACCAGGCTTCATAGTGTGGCAACTACAGAAAGAGAGGAATGGAAGAATCTTTCATTCCAACCATCTCCTCCTACCCTCCTCTAGAATACAATCCTCCTGCATCTCCAGGAAAATCTTCAACTACATTTATGGATCAAGGAAGACTTCCCCACTGAATCAGGTTAGCTCTCGATCATCAACTCCTGGGGCTTCTCGTCTTCACACTCCACCACTCCTCAGGAGCCCCCTCTAATTCCAAAATCCCTCATTCCTTCTAAGTGGTCCCCCCCCCTCCCCCCCGCTAGGCTTCCATAAGGTTAATTTTGATGGCGCATCAAAAGGAAATCCTGGACACTCGGGATATGGAGTGGTAATAAGAAACAACTTGGGCCAAATTCAAAGCCTCACTTCAGGAAATCTTGGATATGACACCAACAATCAACATAAATCTGGGGTCTCATCAAAGGGGTGCAAATGGCTCTAGATCAAAACCTCACATGTCTAATTATTGAAGGAGACTCCAAAATCATAATAGACTTGGCAACAAAAATCCTGAATGATAGAGACCCAGGGAAAATCGCTTCGAGATGACACCTCCTTGGCCCTCTTCACCACTTCCAACTCTTCTCATACCTTCTCTAACTCTAACTCCCTCACACATTAGACGAAGTGAAAACAAATGTACGGACATGCTGGCCAATGCAGGGGTTGAATCACTACAACAGATCATTCTCCAAGATCCTGGGCAATCCCAAAGCTTGCCTAGCTGGATGGCCCCAATCTAGATGGGGTGCCACCTTTTTCTACCTATAATTCCTTCAAATTCAGAAATGACCTGGGATGAGAGGGAAATCGTCAACATCAACATAGATGATCAACAGTCAACAAATGATTTCAGGAACTCGACTGTAAGAGCCAGATTTAATTTTACATCAATTTATTTTGATAAACTAAGACAGTAATTTAATAACACAGTGATTTTATAACAGTAACTTTCGTAACTTAAATTTTACAATGAATAATAAATTTTTCTAACATAATACCACAATGCATGAATTTCAGATAAATACCTAAGTCTGATGCTGATAATCCTCCCTTTGTCTACCGCTTGCTTCCTTCCCGCTCTGGAAAACACTACCCAAAACCGTCCTCCATGCCGACTAGGTAGCACCCTAGCCCCAGGATATCAACGGATATCCTGGCCCTCCGAGCCCAAAACCCCCAGCAACCCCTAGTCCACTGTGTCAATTCCACTCAAAATTTCTCTCTGCCAATCCCCAGATCTCCAAAATTCATCCCCAACTCCTATAGAATAATCCTCCCCTCAAACTCCTTTCCCCCCCTTATCCCTCCTTCACTGACTTCCCTTCATTTACTCCCTTATCCCTACATTTATTACCTTATCCTCTTATTTAATGTCTTGTCCCATTTATTTAATGCTTCTTATCCTTTATTTAATGTTTGTTATCCCACTCATATACGTAAGCTTTAATAAATTAAATTATCAACCCTATTAATTCTTTACTCACATATTAAAGAGTTGATTAATAATTAAATAACCATTGACAATTATGAACAATTAATTAATGATAATTAAATTAGTTAATATTATATACGAAACAATTATTGTTTAGCTAACATCTTAGGACAATCAGATTATCAATTTAATTATAATTAATAATCCTTTACATTTATTTAAGCAAGGTCGTTACATACACCCACCCTTCAGGAAACTTCGTCCCGAAGTTAAGGTATCTT
>SNQJ01S0003462.1:78737-118057 GCA_010110895.2 Picea sitchensis
AAAACACCGTAAATATGGCCCATGAAAACCCCCCGACTCCATTAGAAGCCATCTGAAGGTGTTGCAGGTTTTCGAAATTCCATTCCCTCCTCATTAAATGGGCTAAGTAATAGTATATACCTATACTTACAACTAGTATATACACATAACCTAATTTTACCAGGTTAAAATTATTTAATTTATCCATAAAAAATATTGTTGCGTAAACTCATTATATTTAGATCTAGCTTGGAAGGACTTGAACAATTATAATAATTTACTTATCTAAATTAATTAAGAAACTAAGTTTATTCTATGTAAATTTCAATCACGAATGTATTAAAACTATTTATTTAATTCATTATATTTAGATCCATTTTGGAAGGACTTGAACAATTATAATAATCTACTTATCTAAATTAAAAAACTGAGTTTATTCTATGTAAATTTCAATCACGAGAATGTGTTAAAACTATTTATTTAACGGTACCATGCTATAATGATGTTCACCATGAACTAATTACTGCGCCCTCACGCTCATAACCGGATATTTACACAGGGCAAACATATTTGTATCCTGCAGAAAACAAAGTTTTTATTATGCATTGGCCCTTATTATTATTTTAAATTAAAGAGTACGGGCGTCTGCAAGATGTCGAGACTACGAGAGTTAATAAACTGACGCATACTCGCACAAAACTCAAACTAACAAGTGCTACAGATCTAGATTCTCATGATTTACATGGTTACCTGGTTTCATTAATGAAAACCATGTTTTGCGCTAAGGGTACCTACTAAAAAATAATTCTAGTGAAATTCGGTAGGATCGGAAATGGTTTTAACTAGAATCCAGAGAACAAGATTTATTTCTTTGCTAAGGGGCAGCTGGTGTGTGAGGTAAACAATTGTTTTCTACTGTGGCAGACAACTGTTTCAGGAATCGCAATAACCGGTCAGGTGAATCATGATGCTATAGTTACTCCGAAACATATATAATTCAAAATAAATATATAAAAAGATATATAACCATGAATGGCCACAAAAATGATTGTTGTGGCTGATCGTATAACCATCATAAGCCACAATTATAACACGAAACTCAAGCCAAGCGTGGCCACGGTTCACAACAAAGACCAAACGTGACCACTGTTCACATCCATCTAAGGTAGTGTCTGTTACTCATCCACTAAAAGTGGCAATAAAATCTTGTATAGATATTAATTCTTGTTAATCATCTCAACTTAACAATCATATGGCCTTACAATAATTTCTTAATATGATTAGGTAAATGTGAAAAAGTAAACATGTTAACACATGTATTCATAAATGCAAGAAAGTTATGAACAATAAATCTCATTCATTGATTTGGGAGGACCACTAAAAATATACCAACATCTTCAATTCCTGACCATAAGATTAATATTTAAAATTAAAACATCATTAAATATACCCATTATTCATGATATTTAAATATAAATCCAGAGCCACGATTAACCCCTTATCTTAATCAAGCGATCACTTTTCCTGGACGCTTACAAGGGGATTCAAACTATGTTCCTTGAGGGTATTTGACCCCTGTTTCGACCTACAAATGAGATCCTTTTGTGTCAATTTCATCCAGCATTAAATCTTCATTTTCTTTAGTTCTGTCCATCTCAGAATCCTTGCAGAAATTCAAAAACGCATAACCATCGCTCAGGTACATTCTTCCTCTGTGTGGTTGGTCCAGTTCTCTTTGTTCTTAGCAGTATATATTACTTCTCTTTTTTCCTAGTTCGATTCATAGACATGTCATCATAGTCTACTTTTGACATCAATGATAACACCTTTTTAATAATTATTCACAAAATTGCAAAGATACTAGCAAGATGAACTACAAGAGTATCTTTCTCAACTCCAAAATTATAAGAAATATGTTAAATTCTACTTAAAAATCTTATTGAATCCAGACTTCATAAATGGACATATGTAATACATTGCTTCTGTGGCAAAGTATGCATTGGAGAAACATGTTACTCAATCAAAACCAGGTTAAAAGAACACAATACATATATACAACATGGAATGATCAAACAATCTGCCATTGCTGAACACTCTCATGCCTTTAGTTACTAGATATGTTTAGAAAATTTAAGGGTTTTAGCTAAAATCCTTCATCACTACAAAATAAAAATACAATACACTTGATATAGAAAGATTTGATAACAATATCAATTATGGTGATGGTCTGAAATTAAAATAAGTTTAAAAACATATTGTACATCATATAAAAACAAAATGAGCCTCCTTAGAGCTTCTCAATATATAACTCAATCTGACCCTAATTATTGAGGAGAAGTCATGAGCTATATTAGTTCTTCTGAAGATGAATTTGCTTTAAGGTTTGAAAAGTCAAAAGAGATTTACTTTCACTCCAACACAAATTTTTTCACTCAATAATAAAATTACATCTGTGTGAAAAACTGAACACTGAAATGAAATTTAACTTAGGTTATTTATTGTTGGTAAATTTGTAAAATCATTTTATAATATTTAAGATGTATCGTAAAACAAAAATAGAAATTAATGATTAAATAATAAATAAATAAATATTTTCATGTTAGATTTTTTTTAAAAGAAATTAGATTATATTCATTTTGATTTGAGATTTTTAAAAAATAAATTAGATTATATTCATTTTGATTTTGCATCTATTAAATGTTAAAGGAAAATTTTTCAACGTGCAAGCTTCTTTGAAGATGTGTGAAACTTTTATCATATCACTAAAAAAGATTTTTTTTATAAAATTAATTTAATTTAAAAACAATGCATTATAATAATTTTCATATTAAAAATTATATTTTTTTTAATGTTTATTTCAATTGCGTGGATTAGTTATTAAGAATTTCTTTTTGCTATGTACATAAAAGGAAAAATGTAAAAATCTATATTTAAACTAGCATACAGAATGATCAACTTTATTGATGTTTTCCTTAAAAAGGTACTTTTTATTTAAAAAATAAATTTCCATATAAAAAGAATGTAGTTATTTGCAATAATAATTTTTTTTATTCATTTAAATATTTTTGAAGCTTTCATTTGAAATTTATATCCATTTAAACATTTTTGAAGTTGTGACATGAAATAGAGCTACCCAACCTCAATTTTGGGATGGGTGGTGAAAAATCCACATATCGTCATTTGAAATTTGTACTCATTTAAACATTTTTGAAATTGTGACATGAAATAGAGCTACCCAACCTCAATTTTGGGATGGGTGGTGAAAAATCCACATGTCATATTATATATTTATGTACTTGTTAATGTTGATTTTGTAGCTGGAAAAAGTATTGCTTGTTGATGTTTAGCTTGCCATTTTTTATGGGAATTTTTCATCCATTCCAAAGTTGTTAAAATTATGCCATACCTTTCTTATAATTAGGTGTAATATATATAATTAAGAAACTTTAGATAGTGCAAACTCCATACATTTCGTTAGATATTTGTTTATTATATTGAAAAGTGTCATTAAGTTTTTAAAAGAAAATTCATAATGAAAAATGTGAATCCTGTTAAATTTTATCCACCTTCTCATCCCTATATATATATATATATATATATATATTTAAAAGTTATTTACATCCGTAAAAAAAAAGTGTGTAGAAGTTATTTACTTGCTGCGTTGATCTTATAACTGCAAAAATTATTTTCTCTATAGTATCAAACGTGTTATCTTCTAAGTAGAGTTTGTAACCATTTAAAATGGTTAAGGTTGTTCTATACGCACCTTAGAATTGAACACTATTGTATTGATTTATACAACTTCAAAGATGGATTGCAAATTCTCTATGTCAAATCATGCATTTTCCTTAAAATTGGACACTATTACATTCATCTATATAACTTTAAGTATAGTTCCAAACTCTGTAGGTCAGATTATGCATTTTCCTCATGAATTTATATCATAAAAATTTGCATATTTTATATAATGGAAAAATGTAAAACTCTTTAATGTTGAACCTGCTTCTCCGTAAAAATGTCTTTACTTTAATATTGGAAAATGTACCTACTTGCTATGTTGATTTCATAGCTGTAAAAAATACATATTTGTTAGTGTTGACTCTGCTTAGTGTCTACCAAAGCTTCTTGGTAATTGTTATGAATTCCATAACAACCTAAGATTTTTTTTAATATTGGAAAATGTACCTACTTGCTATGTTGATTTCATAGCTGTAAAAAATACATATTTGTTGGTGTTGACTCTGCTTAGTGTCTACCAAAGCTTCTTAGTAATTGTTATGAATTCCATAACAACTTGAGATTTTTTTTCAAAATATGCAAGGTTTTTGTGAATTAATCCCAATTCTATGAAGATCAAAACAAAATTGGTACTTATCGATAGTGTATATGTTTGGTGGATATCTCATATCTAAGATGATAACTTAGATTTTTTGGTTACTTTCTTTTACCATCTACGAGTTACAAGGAAGATGCTATATATTGTGTATATATAATATAAACTATATATATAAATAAAACTCTGACAAAATAAGTTTCACAATTGAGAAGAAAGAAATACCCTGTTATGCTCTTTTTTTATCAAAGAAATTATAGTGACATAAAATTACCACAGTATTTGTGAGCACATTGTATGCAACAATATATAAAATAGTTGTATATTATGAAAAAATACAACACAACACTACTATGTTTTCATAAAACTCATTACATAAAATAGTTGTATATTATGCAAAAATGCAACACAACATTGCTATGTTTTCATAAAACTCACTACAACTCTGAACACAACTCTTATTTAAATAAACAATTACAACACTCTAATAAAAGAAATACTACAACAACAAAGATCTAAAAAAAAAAAAAAATTGTATAAAAGATGATATCCTTTGATCCTATACACTCCAAATAAGAACAAAGAACAAAGTTTAAATAGATTCTGACACCTGTTCACTTGAACACATGGAACCCTTTTTCTTACCTATAGAGCTCAACAACCTATCCAGATGTCCTTTGAGTGCCTAAAATCTAGGCATCAATTATTTCAATCTCCCCTTTGATGTCAAGTTTTTTAATTCCCAACAATGGTTTAATATTTTCTAATTTATCATTTGTAAGAGCCCTAGTAAAAATTTCTATGAGGTGATCCTTAGATCGACAAAATTTGAAAGAGGTGAATTGGTGTTGTATAATATCTCGAATGAAATGATGTCGAATATCAATATGTTTGCTCCTTCTATGGAATTCTAGATTCTTTGTCATGGATATTGTGCTTTGATTATCACAATAGACTTTTATTGGCTTATTGGTTTTCATTCCCAACTATTGAAACAGTCTTTCCATCAATATGACTCGTGGACTTGTTTATGATGCTATAATATAATATGCTTCAGTTGTAGATAGAGAAACAATGGGTTGCTTTTTTCTACCCCGGGAAATAATATTTCCTCCAAAGAGAAAATAATGTCTAGAAGTGGTATTTTGATCATCTAAGCAACTTACCCAATCACTTTATCTTCTCCTCCATTCTTGAGATAAACTTCCCTTTCATCAAAGATCACATATCTACTAACATAAATCTTATTAGTAAGAGAATACTAACACCTATAATAATTTATTTCTTCTGAATATCCAATGAAAACACATTTCAATGATTTTCCATCTAATTTATGTCTTTGTTGTGTAGTAACATGAACAAAGCATGCAAACCCAAAAATTTTCACATGAGAAATAATTGGTTTTCTACAAAATCAAGCTTCATAAGGAGTAGAATATTTTACCATATTTGTAGGAATTTTGTTGATGATATATGTAGTTGTCTAAAATGCATATTCACAATACATGTTCGAATTTATTTTTTATTTAACATACATCTAGCCATCCCTACAATTGTTCTATTTCTTCTCTCCGCTGGTCCTATTTATTGAGGAGTATATGTAGTAGTTAACTCCATATTGATGCCATGTAAGGTGCAAAATTCTTTGAATTCATTAGAGGTGAATTCTTCACCACGACCAATTTTCATTATTTGCAAATAGTATATCGATTCCTTCTCACCAAGTGCTTTAATTTTTTGAAAAAAACTAACATTTAAGAAATAGACCCAAGAGATCCTTGAAAAATCATCTACAAAGAAAATAAAATGCATATTCTTTCTAAGAGATCAAGTTTACTTGGGGCCATAAATATCTACATGTACTAAGGCCAAAGGGTCTCTTTCTCTAAAATGATGATGAGGAAAGATATATCTATCTTTCTTCCCTATTACACAACATTCACATATCTTATTATCTAGCTCTATGAATGAAGGAGAACATGTTACTAAGTTACTCTTTTGCATGAAGAAAGGAGATCCAAAATTAAGGTGCTCAAACCTCTTGTGCCATAACCAAGACTCATCAACTGAGGCATTCAAGCAAGCTACACTTGATTCTATAGTTTAAAAAACCATTCTACTATCTGTCATAGGAACTTTGGCAACAAGTTCATTGTTGTTAAAAATCTTACAAAACTTTCAGTCAAAAATAATCTTCTAGTTTTTAGAGTTTAGTTGCCCTATGCTAAACAAGTTATGTTTTAAACTTGGAACAAACAAAGTATCACATATATACATAATAATTTCATTCTTGAATTTTATGGTAAGGGTACTTTTTCCTTTTTTACTTCCACCTCATTATCATTGCCAAAGTTTACTTTCCACTTCACACTCTCACTTAACTTTACAAACAATTTTTTATTTCCTCTCATGTAATTTGAGAAGCCACTATATAAATACTATACAAAATCCTCTTTGACATAAAAAATATTACGTGTCAGAAACAAAGTTTGTGATTTATCACCTTCATCTTAAATAAAATTTTCTTGAGAGGTGTCTCTCTTCTTCTTAAAACAATAGTTTTCAAGGTGACCATCTTTATTACAATAGCTGCAATGAAATTTACCTCTCCCAAGGTTGTTGCTTCTTCCTCTACCATGACCTCCTCTTCCTCTACCTCTTCCTCTAGTTGTTCCACATCCTCTACCTCCTCTATTTTATGACAATAAAAAGGAAGAAGAATCATTGATGGTAGTGGAAGATTCTTTCTTCTTGTCGTCAACCTTCAACTTGCTTTGGAAAGCTTGATCCAGAGGTTCCTCATTATTTTTTAACATGTCTTCATGTATATGAAGGCTTCCAAACAAATCAGCAAGGGTTAGCTATGCTATATGCCTTGACTCCTCTATAGCAATAGTGACACGATGAAATTTTTTAGGAAGACCTCTTAAAAAAAATTCAACAATCTTTCTATCTTCTAGATAATCACAATAAGCATGAATAGAATTTACAACATTTTTAACTGTAGTGATGAAAGATTCAACTCTTTCATTTTCTTTCATAGTAAGAGATTCAAAATCTCTTGTCAACATTTGGAATTTGACAACTTTTACCTTTACATATCCCTTTTATACTTTCTCCAAGTTTTCCTAAGCATCATGGTACCTACCACATTCTGCAATATTTGGAAACATTGTGATGTCAACTCTAGTTTGAAGGATGAGGAGAGCTTTGGCATCCTTTTTTTTGTCCCCTTTCAACTTTTTCTTTTGATCAACAAAGAGAGCATTGTAGGAAGCCTAATAAGTTGACTTTGTATAACCTACATAAACAAGCATCCATAAATCTTGTGAGATAAGAAAGGTTCTCATCTTCACACACTAGTAATCATGGTTTTCTCCACCGAAAAGAGAAATCTCGTAGTGTACAACATTTAAATTTTGGACCATTTTCTCCTCTAAAATTAAACAAAAAACAAATTAGGATTCCTTATAGAATCACACCCAGAAATCCAGATAATAAAAAAACAAAACTCACAAAATAAGTTTGCACAACAAAGAAAGAAATACCGTGTTATACTATGTTTTTATTAAAGAAATTCCAACATAAAATAACTACAGTATTTATGCACACACTGTATGCAACAATATAAAATAATTGTATATTATGAATAAATTCAACACAACACTCCTATGTTTTCATAAAACTCACTTCAACACAACGCTGCTATATTTTCATAAAACTCACTAGAACACAAACTAAAACTCACTACAAGACACAAACTGAACATAAAACTCACTCCAACACAAAAGCTGTGAGCACAACTCTGATTCAATTAAAAAATTATAAAACTCTGATTAAAAAAAAAGGTACAGCAACACAACTCTGAAAGACATAAAACAAAATGGCTAAAACACATTAGCGTTCAATTCTCTACACTCAGAACAAAGAACGAATTTTAAATAGATGCCCAACAACAACGTGAGGATCCAATGCTACAATTGAGGAAGAAGAGCGTGGCAGGTTCACTTTTGTTTTTACAGCTGAAGTTCAACAACCCAGCCAGATGTCCGTTGAGTGCCTAAAAACTAGGCATCAATTATTTCATTCCCCGACAGTCATAATGAAATTCCACACTTTTGTGACTGCTTGTGTCAATCAAAATGTGGTTTTGATGGGAGGATGGTACCCCTTCTACAACTATCTCATGGCGGCACTCAGCACTATTTTCATCTACGATTTCTCATCTGGTAAGTGGAGCTTCAGCCCTAAAACGGCCAAAGTGCTAACCTTTTTTGAAGATATGAAAACATGAGATTAGTTTCTAGAGAAATTTGATCCTTTTGAATACTAGGTATAATTAGAGTTAAAATAAATTTAAACTAATTATTAATGTGTATGGTTTTAAAAAAATTTAAATTAAAAACATTTGTTAATAATTTTTCATATTGGATAATTGTTCCAAGGAGATTTAGAGACATATTTTAAACTAATTAAATTGTGAAGTTAATGTGTTAGGGCTTTACAAAAATTTAAATTAAAACCATTTGTTAATAGTTTTTCATATTGGATAATTGTTCTTAAGGAGATTTATAGACATATAATCATGTACAAGCCTTCATTTCAAAGTTGGACTAATGTCCTTAATGTCATCATTCCACATATTTGGAACTTGGATTATGATGAAACTATAGGATTTTTTTATTATAAAATCAATTTACTCCAAAAACAATGTATCGCAATAAATTTTAATATTAAAAATAATTGATTTGTTATTTTTTTTGTTTAATGTTTATTTCAAATGTGTCCATTAATTATTAAAAAAATGTTTTTTCTAAGTAAATAAAAATGAATCTTAACTTATAAATTTTCTCCCAAAACCTAATTAATGGTGAATAACAATGTTCTAGACCCCTTCATAGAAACCTGTGTGACAATTTTTATTTAAAAAATACTCAAAATATGTAGTTGCTTAGCTATTAAATTGTTAAACATTATCCTCCACATGAAGTTTGCACCTATTTCAAAGTTTTTGAGGTTGGGACATGGGGATGGGTGCAAACTCCACATGTCACATTATATATTGGACTAGTTCCTAATGTTGATCTGACAGTTGGAAAATGTTGCTTGTTGATGTTAAATTTACTATCTTCCACGCCTAGTTTAAACCCATTTTTATAATTGAACATGAGTTTGCACCCATTCCGAATTTTGTAAGTTGTGTGATGCACATTTTATAATTGGATCCTGTTGCTCCAAATTCTATTAGACAATTTTAACCATGGGATGAGTGCAAATCTATGTATGTTAGACTATATGTTTACCTAATCAATTCACTTAATAAAAAACATTCTTACTCTTTATTTACCCACCTTATATTAATATTTACCCACCTTCTCATATATCTTTACTTTTTTTTTTTGTGTGTATAAAAAGTGGATCCTTATATTAATTTCAACTAAAATTTTACAAAAAAGATCTGCAACCTATATTTTTACACCAAAATACAATCAGCGAATCCTTCAGGACCAAATTGATGGTCCATATTTCCTTGATATCAACGGTGCAGATCTTCTCTCACGTTTCGTGATTTCTCATTTTGCGTTTCGCGGCTTGGGAAGATAGCTTCCACCATGCTGTGGACTCTTGATATCCGAGTTCTGGAATTTTTCTCACATTAGTTTCATGGGAATAGATCGACGATCCAGATCTCTTCTAGTACCGATGGTCCCGATCTATTCTCACTTTTCGCGATTTCACATTTTGCGACTTTAGGAAATAACTACCATCATGTTGTGGACTTGTGATAGCTGAGATCCCGAAATTTCCTCGCATCATATCCATGGGGCCAGATCGACGGTCCAGTTCTCTTCTTGTACCAATGGTCCTGATCTATTCTCGCTTATCGCAATTTCACATTTAGCGACTTTAAGAAATAGTTGCCTTCATTCTTTCGACTCCCAATAGCCGAGGTCCTGAAATTTTCTCGCATCAGATCCGTGGGACCGGATCGACGGTCCTGATCTCTTCTGGTACCAACAGTCCTGATCTTCTCTCGCTTATCACGATTTCACATTTCACAATTTCATGACTTTGGGAAATAGCTGCTTTCATGTGTCGTACTCTCGATAGCCGAGTTCCCAAAATTTTCTCGCGTCAGAACGATGGTTCAAAACTCCTTTAGCACCAATGATCTAGATCTCCTTTCACATTTCACGACTTCTTGACTTTGAGAAGTAGCATCCTTCAACCTTGCGACTCCCGATCTTTGAGGTCCTAAAATCATTTGTTGATTGTTGATCATCTGTGCTGATGCTGGCTATTTCCCTCTCACCCCAGGTCATTTCTGAATTGGAAGGAATTATAGGTAGACAAAGGTGGCACCCCGTCCAGATTGGGTCCATCCAGCTGGGTAAGCTCCTCGCATTGGAGCTAGAGTGGAGAGCTTTAGGACTACCTAGGATCTTGGAGAATGATCTGTTGCAGTGAGTTAACCCCTGCATTGGCCAGCCTGTCTGTAGATTTGTTTTCACTTTGCCTAATGTGTGAGGGAGTTAGAGTTAGAGAAGGTATGAGAAGAGCCTGGAAGCGGTGAAGAGGGCCAAGGAGGTGCCAGCTCGAAGCGATTTTCCATGGATGTCTATCATTCATGATTTTTTTTGCCAGGTCTATTATGATTTTGGAGTCTCCTTCAATACTTAAACATGTGAATTTTTGATCTAGAGCCATTTGTACCCCTTTAATGAGACCCCAGATTTATGTTGATTGTTGGTGTCATATCTGAGATTTCCTGAAGTGAGGCTTTGAATTTGGCCCAAGTTGTTTCTTATGACCGCTCCATATCCTGAGTGTCTTAGATCGCCTTTTGACGTGCCATCAAAATTAACCTTATGGAAGCCTGGCTAGGGAGGGGAACCACTTAGAAGGAATGAGGTATTTTGGAATTAGAGGGGGCTCCTGAGGAGGGGTGGAGTGTGAAGACGAGAAGCCCCAAGAGTTGAATATTGAGAGATCACCTGGTTCAATGGGGAAGTCTTCCTTGATCCATAAATGTAGTTGAATATTTTCCTGGAGATGCGGGAGGATTGTATTCCAGAGGAGGGTAGGAGGAGATGGTTGGGAATGAAAGATTCTTTCGTTCCTCTCTTTCCATAGTTGCCACACTATGAAGTCTGGTAAGAGTTGTCAGGCTCTGTTCAACATAGGACTTTTGAAGGGCTCGAAGCCCCAATCCCTGATGGTACTTATGATGTTATTTTTAACTCGTTTGGTTCTTCTCATGAGCTGAGTGGCCTGGTTCCAAAGGTTCTCACTAAGTAGACAGTTATTTAGGAGGTGCTCCATGGTTTCATCCTGGAGATGACAGAGATGGCAGATCGACGAGCCAATGAAACCTCGTCTTTGGAGGTTGTCCTAGGTTAAGATCGTGTTCTGTAGTAAAAGCCAGAGGAAAGTAGATATTTTGTGCTAGAGTTTTGATTTCCATATTGTTGTCCAAATGTTGTCTTTTTGAAGGTTATGGAAATTCTCTTGAAGAGTGTATCCCTCCTTGAGTGTGAAGCTTCCATGAGGTGTGTATGCCCATCTGAGAATGTCTAGGTCTGTGTTTTTCCTAATTCGCCTTTGGGTTGTAGCTTGTTTCCAGTGTTGCAGGTCACAATTCATTTCCACTTGGAGTTCCCGATGAGTTGATTTCCAACTTTGCCAGGGAGAGTCGTTGGGGGTTTCTGTCCACATATCTACCACTTTGAGAGTGGCAAGATCTTGAATGTGATTTTCGTAGGGTTGTAAATTTTCTTCCAGTCGTAGGGGTGGCATTTGTTGTCAAGAATCCATCCAAAATAGGGCACTCTGACCATTGCACACTTCCCAAAAATCATGTTCCTGTATGAGTGGTCGATTTTTCCAGGCCGCATTCCATATGTTATAGCCCTGAATTTTCCCCTACATTCTTATAAGTTGACTTTGGTGCGTATTTGGGGCATATTTTCATTTCCAGAGTTTTTCCCAGAGCTTTGTTGGAGTTTTGAGCCATCTCCACCAAATTATTTCTCCCATGGTGCTATTTAATTTACCAAGGTCTCAGAGGCCCAGACCACCTGAAGATTTAGGCTTGCAAACTTTATCTCGACTGACTAAGGCCCATTTTTTGTTCAGGTTGTGTCCATGTCATAGAAAGTTTCTTTGCATATTCCGTATTTTCTTTATGACTAATTGGGGGGTAGCTAGGGCTGAGAAGAGGTAAGATGGGATGGCTTGGACGACTGACTTTAAGAGAACGATTATGGGTGGAAGGTTGAGGGAGAGAAAGGTCCACTTGCTGACTTTAAGAGAACGATTCTGGGTGGAAGGTTGAGGGAGCGAAAGGTCCACTTTTTGATATATGTTTACTTACTAATATTATTGATCTTAATAATCTATTGTATCAACTTCCACATAGAATTTGAAACCATTTTAAAATTGTTAAAGTTATGCTATACACATCTTAAATCTTAAAATATTATATTTATCTATACACCCTCAATTTAAAAATAAATGTAGAAACTATACCATAAAAAGACATGCCTTTTATAATAATTTTTTCCAAACACCTTCAATTTTAAACTTTTAAAATAAATGCAAACTCTATATGCCAAATTATTTGAGATTATTTCCGTAATGAATTTAGGTAATAATATTTTTTATGGTGGAAAAATGTAAAACTCACTTATGTTGAAAGCTCTTCTCATAATTGACTTGAGAAAAATGTCTTATGTTAATAGTGCAAAATGTGCCTCCATAATGGTTGATCTCATAACTATAAAATATGCGTACTTGCGTACTTGTCGGTGTTGACCCTGCTTAGACTACTTGGTTGTCTTCAAATGTTTCCAAGGATTTAAAGGGTTAGGCCTTTGAAGTGCAGTTATACTCGTCCCCATACTCCCCACCAACACCAATAATGTTGGTCTCTATTTCACCAGCTACTAATGCATCTGATTATGGAGNCATGCCTTTTATAATAATTTTTTCCAAACACCTTCAATTTTAAACTTTTAAAATAAATGCAAACTCTATATGCCAAATTATTTGAGATTATTTCCGTAATGAATTTAGGTAATAATATTTTTTATGGTGGAAAAATGTAAAACTCACTTATGTTGAAAGCTCTTCTCATAATTGACTTGAGAAAAATGTCTTATGTTAATAGTGCAAAATGTGCCTCCATAATGGTTGATCTCATAACTATAAAATATGCGTACTTGCGTACTTGTCGGTGTTGACCCTGCTTAGACTACTTGGTTGTCTTCAAATGTTTCCAAGGATTTAAAGGGTTAGGCCTTTGAAGTGCAGTTATACTCGTCCCCATACTCCCCACCAACACCAATAATGTTGGTCTCTATTTCACCAGCTACTAATGCATCTGATTATGGAGCTTTTTGCTGGTCTTCCATGGGAAATAAGTCAATAGTGGCTGCTAAGAGTGCCTTACGAATTCCATAAGAACCTCGGGTCTGTTTGAAAAAACTGGGAGGCCTATGTGAACCAACCCCAGTTCTATGAAGACAGAAAAAGGTTTGGTACTTCTCAGCAGTGTATATGTCTAGTGGAACTCCGGGAGGATGACCTAGAAGTTCTTGTTCCTGTGTTTGACCCTCTGCGAGGAACCAGTAAGACGCTTCCTCCACTTCCCCCATAGTCATAATGGAATTCCACCTTTTTGTGACTGCCTTTCTGTCAATCAAAAAGTCGTTTTGATGTGCGGTTAGAATCCCTCCGACCTCTACCTCATGGAGGCACTCAACACCATTTTCATCTACGATTTCTCGTCCGATAAGTGGAGCCACGGCGCAGACATACCGGTGATTGGAATATCAGGCGCTTTCTTGGAATCTCAGAGCTCCTTTACGTTGCCGGCCAGCGGACACAATGAGGACAAAAATTTACTGCGATTGGAAGTAGTTTACAATGTGGTTTAAGATGAATGAAAGCTTCTTCCTGGGATGAGCCAAGACCGGGATGAGTGCTATGGCGCTTTCATCTCAGAGAAATATTTCGTTAATAGTGGTTACAATACCGAGTCCGTTTAGATTTTTAATGACAAAAATCAATAAATGAAATTTCTTTCATACACTTAGCAATCCAATCCATAGATAACTTTCTTCTTAAATGCATAAAACCCACATTCAGAAATTACCATAAGTAGAAATACACATTGCTAAGCAAAATAGGATTGGAAATAACACAGTGGACAACAACCCATAACACACGGAAATTTAGGCAAATGCCAAGAAAAACCCCAATGTGGGGAAACCCAACGAGAGAGAGATCTATTATTCAGCTTTAGGAAAGTACATATCAGCAGCAAAATAACATTTCCAGCCAAGGAAAATACCTCACAACACAAAATCTATCCTACAGAAATCTACCTCGTTTTCTGTGCCAAAACCGTATTGTTGTACGACCTCTTCTGTACATCATTTTTCATGGCCATAGTCATTTGTACAGACTGTTCCGTACGGCCCATAAACAACCACAAAAATTTTTGAAATCTACCTCGAAAACCATGCCTAAAATGCCTGAATTTACGTGCCAAATTAGTATGACTATACACACTGTACATAATCAAACAGATTGTACAGATCCGTAAAGTATGACCTCCCACATCAGAAAAATATTTTGGCCTTGTTATCGCACAGTTTGTAGCTAGGTCAAAAGGCTAGAAGATAGAGGTCAAACTAGCATAACAGGAACCTACCCCACCCAATGTCACCACAATGGGGAGGTTCTTTATCTTTAGGGAGGTTAGGCCTAGGGGAGACGTCCCCGGTAACCTGGAGTTTTGAAGAGGCTAAGGTATAAAGGTCAAAGTGAAATTCTCTCTTCATAGGTCACCACCAAGAGCAGATAGTCGGGCTAAACAACCAATAATGAAGTGTAGGCCCAAAAGAGAACACCTGCCCGGAATAAAGTAACAACAAACTAACATGCAGGCTATGATTCAAAGGGTTAGTACTTCATATAACTATCTGATATCAATATATAAGCAATAGATATTGACGATATCAATGTTTATTAATACAATAGTGAAATAATATCATTTCATCAATAAATACCAAGATGATGTAGCAATCAACGTGTCCAATCAATCCTTGATTCAATAAATTCTTTAAACCACCATCTAATTGCCTATAAAGAGAAATTGTTGCATCAAGATGGAATAACTAAGGATGACGTGAGCCTTATTAGGGTTAGTAGTTAGTTAGGGTTTCAATTTAGCAAAGGGATTGAGAGTTTGTTTGACCACTATCACTTCAATGTTGGAGGCCTAAGATCAATGCCTAAGGGTAAATGGAGTCAAATTAAGGGAAGACACAAAGGTTGAAGGAAAAAATGCTAAGGACTAGAGGGAAGGGTTTTGAAGTGCTGCTATGGCAGGGCCCCAGAAACAAAACCCTATGGGAAAGAGGCTCACTCTGGTGTTTCTTAAGCAAGGCCTCGTGCTCTCTCCTCCTTCCTTAGGCTTAACTTGGCAAAACAACTAGTATAAAAGATAAATCAAGACACGAGAGTGTGGTGAGGGAGAGTGTTGCTAAAGCAAGGCCCTATCACTAAACCCTAGAAGCAGGACGACCCTAGGTGTAGATTACCTAGGCCTGGGACGTCTCCGCCTTATTGACCTTTAAAGGTACGGCTAGCACAAGGGGAAAAAGCAATAAGAGTGTAGCAATGGCTAGGCTCTTTCTTCCTTCTTCAATGGCTGAAAAATTCTCTTTTAGGGGACATGAGACAACGACCTACTTGTGTGTTTGTCCCCTAGGGTTTTAAAATCAACAAAGTTTATAACAAATGCAAGAATATAAGACTACATGATGCAGTCCCCCTCCCTTAGCAGGGTTTTGCTGACCTCCCGATCACTGGATCGATCTTCTTCTAAGCCGAAATGGATCTTAGAACTCCTACTGGTACCCTTTGAATGAATCCACAGGTCCCTTTGTCCTCTGGCACAGGCCTTGAAAAAACCTATGCACGTGCTCAGTTTTCGGAGTTCTTCTCTGTTTTGAACCAACACCTCTTTCGTGTTTCGGGGTTTCTGGACTCCTGCATACAAACTCTCCCAGGCTCCTTGAACCTCCAACTCCCGGTCACCGAAACGCCGAAAAAGGCTTAACGACTCTGGGTCCTCCCTTAGCCTCTGAATGATTTCGGGTTTTCGTGTTTTGTGATTTCATGATTCTGGCTAAAACTATTCTAGGTCCTTTGAACTCCCAGACCCTGGAATGTTAAAATCTATCCATGACCATAGTCCACTTTCTGGTATTTCGGAATTCGCGATTTTGCGATTTCGGCTGCAAATGGTTCTTGGTCCTTCAACCTTTCGGTGTAATGTCGTTGACTTGGCTAGTCTGGGAAACGCTGCTAATGTGTGTGTAGGATCAAAGGTTTACAACATATAAATGATCATACAAATAAAAACATGACAAAGGACTGCAAGTTTGTTTTATGATATCTCTGTGGATTACAAAATGGTCGAATGCGACTGAATAACTGACAATACTCGACTAGATCAACATACAAAGGATCTTAGTCGGAAAATAAGCAACTGCAGTTGAAAAATAACAACACTTGGCTATATAAAAAGAGAAAAGGATCTTACCCAGAATACAAATAAGCAACTAAAAGATAATACTCAGAATATGGGAGCACTGTAGAATCAATGAAGAATGATGGAAGACTCGGATGATCTTCCCAGTGACTAGGGTGTGTCTTCCAACACTAAAATCAGTCAACTGGTGTCTTCCTCCTGGAACACACTAAACTATCTCTCCTGAGATGCACCTCTTCTCCTCAATGACAAGTCATAATCTGCATAATGATGAATTATGCCGTTGACCCTTCCTTTATAGCTTTCCAAAACCCTAAATCATGCTGAAACCCTAAATCACTTCTTAAATCCTAATTCATTGTCGACTTCTATTTTTAGCTCATAATGACTTAAAAGCGTTATTAACCCTTGTTAGCTCAATGTCACTTTCTGAATATAAAACCTGTGACTAGAGTGACCTCTAGTAACCCTGTTTACCCCTCTTTGGCCCTGCCTATAGTTTAACGGGGTGGTTTAGACCATTAAGCTTCCTATTATGAAGCTCCTATTTGGAAAGGGACATTACACCCAGGTCTCGAAATGCCGAAATACTACCCCTTGAGAGAACCTTTCCGAGTTTTCCCCGAACCTTGACCACTCACCACATGTCCCCTTGATGAGCTGTCCTGATTCTTTTGCAATTTTATGAGTTGGGACTTCTTGTCTCACGACTCCTTCTCCTCGAACTCCTGGTGTCTAAAACGCTGAAAACGGCTTGGATCTTTGATAGCTGTCCTCCAAAATGGATGGCCCCGATGCTTTCGGGACTTGGCGAGTCCTCTTCCCTATGTTGTTACAAGGATTAAACCCCTCGCACCTCCTTCTGGATCCGACAACTATCGATCCTTGGTGCTAGATATGATGGCCCAAATCCTTTTTCTTGTGCACCTCCTAGGGGCTCAACCCTGTGCCCGTATCCTTGGTCCAACGGCTCTTAGGCCACCGTGCTCCAGATCCGATGACTAGCGCGATTTCGCGAACTAGGAGTTCGCGATGCAGCGACTCCAAAATCCCTTGCCTCTCCAAACCCCGAAATTCGAAATAGTGAAATTCAAGCGTGACACTTCGTGATTCCGCAAACCAGGAGTTTGTGATGTAGTGACCTGAAAATCCCTGGTCCCTCCAAACCATGAACTCTGAAATAAAGAAAGTCCCTCCCAACTTGGTGCGATTCTAGGGTTCTCGGGATTTTGACACTTCTCCACGAAGCGTCTCCATTGTTCGTTTTAGCTGCTCTGCTGCACGACCTTCCAGAGGTTAAACTTTGTGCACCTTCACCTAATCAAACGGTTGTCAGGTATTGGCACTAGATTTGGCAGTTTAGATCTATCTTCCTTGCACGCTCTCCTCCTGAGCTTTCTTGGCTTTTTGACTTAGAAGATTTTCTAAGTCTCGAAGGTCTCGACCTTCGACTCTTCCTCTTGCGAACCTAGTTCCTTCGGGTCTCATCTGTGTTATAGAAATGTTGTCGCTTCTGAGCTTCTAGACTTGGAATAAGTCCGCTCCCACACAATCCTTGTGCTACTAAGATTTTGAGTAACTTAGATCCGAAGTATTTCTTGTAAAGAAATGCTTCATGCCCTTGTGGCACTCTTTGGCTCAATGCACACCTTACAGAGCCTTTCTCCACAGAGTGTTCAACAACCTAGTGAGTGTGTTTTCTTCAACACTTCCCTTTCCTCAGAACTGTAAATAGATTTCTTTGGTGCATTCTATGGACTCGCTCAATGCCCTCTTGGCAGAGCTCTACAGAACCTTCAGTAGTTCTTTCTTCCCTGAACTTGAAACACAGTTCCTTCCTTTGCACTTCTTGCACCTCTATTGACAAAGGTTCAATGCTATCCTTATTGAGCTTTCCTCTGGTTACCTCACCTCTGTCAACGCACACCTTGCAGACTATGTGCACTACTTTCACTCGGAAACTCAAAGACGAGAAGAAACTGAAACCTCTGAATTACTTCACCAGTTATGCATTTAAAACATGAAATGCATAAGAATATGCAAACACATACAGAAAATTCATGGATGGAAAAAATGCTCTTCTATTAATATCCAAATGTCTATACAAGGTGTTTACAAAGGTTGGACTGTAACAATTCTCAACTCTCTCTCGAGACCTCTCTGCTCTGGTCTCTCCTCCTTACTCTCTACTCTAATTTTCTTTTCTCTTTTCTCCCTTACAAAATGAGGGCTCCCATGAGCTTATCCTCAACCACCGTCTCTGAGCTATCGCTATAATGGAGTGGCTCCTACGACTACATTACATAAATAGATGCCCAGTCCTGACTACGTCTTGGGATTGCTACAGGCTACCATTTAAGACAACCTCAACCACTTCCTGAACAAAGACCTGATCTGGTCTCTATCAGCCTTACAACATTAAATTCGAAATTCAAATTTTGAAAAACAAGAGGGTTGTGCCTCTCCCTTTCATGAATGCGTGCTAGTTGTGCTGGTTGGCTGGCATGATGCTGACGTGGAGTGATGCTCCTGCATCATACTCCTCAACTGGAAAAATCATGATCCCCTGATCATGAGCTTCTCTTCTCTAGTGTTGAAATCCACCTGGATCCCAAACTTTCTCGTGGAGTTGTCGATCTGCTCCTCTGCTTTGTTTTTGTTGTTGTTGCTTCTCTGCTACTCTTGCAGGATCCCTTCTTCCCAGCTTCTCGTTGCTAGCAGTCTCTGTTGCTGAACTCAACATCAACCTTCTGATTTCTTCAATTACCTTGTCCAAATGCTCAACTGGCTGGCTCTTTGTATGCAGTCTTCTCTGCTGCACTTTTGTCTTCTCAGTGGGAAGATCTTCCTGATCTCCCCTGCTATATTTATCTCTCTTTGTGGCACTAAGTGGCCACTCTATTGCAAACTCCAGCTTTGCAGTCTCATTACTGAGTTGTTTCTTAGCTTCTTCCTGTGGCAGTTATGTTGCTGCCATTTCTCCTACTGGCATACTTCCAGCTTCTTCTAGCTTCTCCTCAGGCTGGTATGCTTCACTACCTGCTTCCAACTTAGATTTTTGGATGTGCAAGCTTTGCACCATCACCCTTCTCTCTAGGGATTCCAATTCTTCACACAGATCAACAAAATCCATGCTGTCTGTTTCCTCTTCTGCTTCTTCTTCTTCTTCTGCAGCTTCCAATACTGCAGTGATTTTCAGTCCAGCTTCATGGCTGAAAATTTTGAGCCATTCTTTTGAATGCTCCTCCTTTTCTCCTTGGGCAAACATCAGTGTCTGCTCCACTTCTTCCTCCATGACAGTATCTGTTGGCTGTCTTCCTGTTGTTGCTACATCTGCAACACATGCTTTTGCCTCAATTGGGCTATCTGGTAGGAATACCTAAATTCCCCCAATCATCAGAATGCTCTTCTGATTCTTATCTGTCAGCACTCCTTGTTGATCTGAATTCTCCTCTGAGTTCATGAGACTTTCAGAGAGTATCACCTCTTTCCCCTTGCCCACCTGGCAATTTGGGAATTCGCTGTTGCTCACCTGGCAGTCTATGAGACCAAATGGTCCCATCTCATTAACCACCTAGAAATCTAAACTTCCAACACTTCTCCCTTGGTGGTACATGAGACCTTCCACTGATCTCTTTCCATTACCCACCTGGCAACTCGAAAGTTCACTTCTGTCAACCTGACAGTTTATGAGATCCTTTGTTAATCTCATACCATTGCCCACCTGGAAATATGAATTTTCACTTTTGTCCTCCTGAAAGTCTATGAGATTCTCCAATGATCTCATTTCATTGCCCACCTGGCAATTGGAAAATTCATCTCTGCTCTCCTGGCAGTTTATGAGACCTAAAACTGATATCTCTTCCTCATCACTTAGGGTTTCTCCAACTTCTGGCTCACAGATGCAAACTAGCTCTGTGTCATTGAGGCTTTCAGCATACCTCAGCCATATTTTTAGCAGCCTTTGTTGTCTTCTGGCCAACAATTCCTTGACTGTCCATTTCACCCTCTTCTGTATGGGCCAATCATACACCCAACGATCTTCTGCATTCTGCTACATTATTAATGCAAGCTGCTCCATTCTCTCTCTTATCTCAACGAGTTCCTTGTCAATATCTGCCTTGGTTTTCTGCTGGTGGTATCTTGTTCCACCATGCTCATGGCCTTCAGTAGCTATTTCCATCTTTTCTCTGCCCTACTAGAAAACTTATGGATCACTCTATGCCTAAGAGTATCTCCATGTCCTCCTACAACTCACATGGCTGTCTATTGACTCTTGCACACCTGCAAACAATCACCGTAGAGAATTTACACCCTGCTTCCCTCACCTGATGTATACAGATGAATCTTTGCTTCTGATTCCACTTGATGATACTAGAATTTCTCCTTTCAATCCCTTTGTCTTCTATCTGGAAACAAAATCCCACTTTGATACCACTTGATGGTATCTGATTGTATCCCCTCACAGTCCTCCTTTTCTCCGTGATCTGCAAACAATTTTTTTTTGTCTCTGATACCACATGATGCAATCCCCCTACCTCAACAGGGTTCTTCTGATCTCCCAGTCTCTGAATTGATCTTCTTCTGAGCTGAAATGGTTCTTTAGGATCCTGTTGGAACCCTTCGAATGAATCCACAGGTCCCTTTGTCCTCTGGCACGAGCCTTGAAAAAACCTATGCACGCGCTCAGTTTTCAGCGCTCTTCTCTATTTTGAACCAACACCTCTTCTGCGTTTCAGGGTTTCGGGACTCCTGCATACGAGCTCTCCCAGGATCCTTGTCCCTCCAACTCCTGGTCGCCAAAATGCTGAAAAGGGATTAATGACTCTGGGTCTTCCCTTAGCCTCCGAATGCTTTCGGGTTTTCATGTTTCGCAATTTCGCGATTCCGACTGCAACGATTCTAGGTCCTTCAAACTCCCGGACCCCAGAATGCCAAAATGTACCCGTGACCACGGTCCACTTTTTGGGATTTTGAAATAGACGATTTTGCAATTCCGGATGCAGACAGATCTTGGTCCTTCAATCTCCCGGGTCCTGAAATGACAAAATACTACCCCTTGAGAGAACCTTTCAGGGTTTTCCCTGAACCTTTACCACTCACCACGTGTCCCCTTGATGAATGGTCCCGATGCTTTCTCAATTTCATGAGCTAGGACTTCCTGTCTCATGACTCCTTCTCCTCAAAATAACGGTGTCCGAAACACCGAAAAGGGCTTGGGTCTTTGACACTTGTCCTCCAAAATGGACGGCTTCGATGCTTTCGGGACTTGACAAGTCCTCTTCCCTCTATTGTTATGAGAATTAAACCTATCGCACCTCCTTCCGGATTCGACGACTATCGGTCCTTGGTGCTAGATCTGACGGCCCAGATACTTTTTCTTGTGCACCTCCCAGGGGATCAACACTGTGCACGTATCCTTGGTCCAGTGGCTCTCGGCCCACCATGCTCCATATCTAAAGGCTGACGCGATTTCACAAACTAGGAGTTTGTGATGCTGTGACCCCAAAATCCGTTGCCGCTCCAAACCCCGAACTCCAAAATAGTGAAATTCGAGCACGAGACTTTGGGATTCCATGAAATGAGAGTTCACGATGCAGCGACCCTAAAATCCCTTGCCGCTCCAAACCCCAAAATCTGAAATAGCGAAAATCCCTCGCAACTTGGTGCGATTCTAGGGTTCTCGGGATTTCGGCACTTCTCTACGAAGCGTCTCCACTGTCTGTTTTAGCTACTCTCTTGCGCGACCTCCTAGAGGTTAAAATCTATGCACCTTCGCCTGATCCAATGGTTGTCGGGTATTGGCACTAGATCTGACTGTTCAAATCTATTTTCCTTGCACGCTCTCCTCCTAAGCTTTCTTGGCTTTTTGACTTAGAATATTTTCTAAGTCTTGAAGGTCTCGACCTTCGACTCTTCCTCTTGCGAGCCCGGTTCCTATGGGGTCTCATCTGCATTATAGAAATGCTATCCCTTCTGAGCTTCTAGGCTTGGAATAAGTCCGCTCCCGCACACTCCTTGTGCTACTAATATTTCGAGTAACTCAGATCCAAAGTATTTCTTGTAAAGAAATGCTTCACGCCCTCCTAGCGTTTTTCGGCTCGATGCACACCTTGCAGAGCATTTCTCCACAAAGTGTTCAACAACCTTGTGAGTGTGTTTTCTTTGACACTTCCATTTCCTCAGAACTCGAAATAGAGTTCTCTGGTGCATTCTATGCACTCGCTCAATGCCCTCTTGGCAGAGCTCTACAAAACCTTCAATAGTTTTGTCTTCCCTGAACTCAAAACGGAGTTCCTTCCTTTACACTTATTGCACCACTGCTAATGAAGGTTCAATGCAATCCCTCTTGATCTTTCTCGAGGTTACCTCACCTCTGTCAACGCACACCTTGCGGACTATGTGCACTCCTTGCACTCAAAAACTCAATGATGAGAATATATTGAAACTTCTGAATTACTTCACCAGTTATGCATTTAAAACATGAAATTCATAAGAACATGCAAACACATACAGACTATTCATGGCAGGAAAAATTATTCTTCTATTAATCTACAAATCTCTATACAAGGTGTTTACAAAGGTTGGACTGTAACAAGTCTCAGCTCTCTCTCGAGACCTCTCTTCTCTGGTCTCTCCTTTTAACTCTCTACTCTAATTTTCTTTTCTCTTTTCTCCCTTACAAAATCAGGGCTCCCATGAGCTTATCCTCAACCACCATCTCTGATCCATCACTATCACAGAGAAGCTCCTATAGATACATTACATAAATGGATGCCCAGTCCTAACTATGTCCTGGGCTTGCTTTGGGATACCATTTAATGCAACCTCAACCACTTTCTGAATAGAGGCCTGATCTGGTCTCTATCAGCCTTACAACATTAAATTCAAAATTTAAATTTTGAAAAATGAGAGTGTTGTGCCTCTCCTTTTCATGAATGCGCATTGGATGTGTTGGCTGGTTGGCATGATGCTGACGTGGAGTGATGCCCCTACATCACTACAACCATTCAATCAAGACGTTTTGCAGAAAAAACACTTACATATCATCATGAAATAACATTGCAAACCCTAGTTGTAAACCTTCCTTCAAGAGAAATGCCAAAAATGCCAAGAAATTCCCTCCTTCAACAAGTGCGCCTCACTTAAAGAGAATAAATACCCAAGTAGGGCACAAAAATCCAATCTCACTAGGAGAGTGAGTGTTGTGTTATGTCAAAATGAGGATAAAACTCCTCAATATATATTGTATCAATGACCTTTAATTAATTTTAGGTCATAAAAATTAGTCGACAAGGATTTAAACCAAAATCATATTGTTTTTACATTAAAATGTCAAAATAAAACCCTAACTGAGTTGTAATAAAGGTAAAATCCCCTTCAAGGGAGGTGTCAGCCCCTTTTAGGGAAGATGAAGCATCCAAGAGAAAAACGTTGACCCCCCAGGGGCCTCTCTAACATGCCACACATGCCACTGCTACCCAGTCTACCTCCAAGAATGACCATGAAGTTGGATGCCATCATGGTAAGGATGGAGATGCTTTGAGCCTTCCAAGGCCAACGTTCCACTAAAAAGGGGTCATTACCCCTGGGTCGGGCTCTGCCAAAGTTCCTCTGGTGAAACATCCTCTTCCTCTCTGGTGCAAGAGCTCCATCAAACACTGTCCTATCTCTGCCCCTCTAATGGGGTCTCAGTAACCATCTGATGGGCTACTAAGCCCCATGGAGGTCCGAACTAATCATCTCCCCATGTGTACCGGTCAAATGGTACCTGTCTGTCGGGCATGGTCCTGCACATCAAAAACTACGCCCTCCATGGGCTCATTAGTCACAGGGACCATAGCAATGTTAATCACATCTCATCATTAATATTATCAAACATATGCTTAAAAACCCTGATATATCATTCAATATCTCAAAGACATTACAAAAACCTACAATACAAGGTTGAGAAAAAGGACAAGACACCCTATTGGGATAATATCCATAAGGAAAGGAAAGTTTCCAAGAGGTTTCATCCAAGCCATGTAAATGAGGTGATGTGGCTAAGGGATGTCCAGACATACGGGTAGAGTGAGATCCAAGGATGCATGATATTACCCGTGGGTGCCTTTATAGAAGGTGAGTTGTACCCGTCATGGATGGAATTTTTTCCAATCCCTTTCTTACCTTTATTATTATTTTTTATTTGTTTTTTCTTCTTCTTTTTCTTTTTATTCAAGGGATAACCAAAGGAAACTTCCTTGGCATGGTGACCAGAGTTGACAGTGTTACTCACAAGAACTTTCACAGAGATGATAAGGTTGGCTCGTGATGAGACCCCCTTTCCCTTGGCCATGCAACCAAAGGTCACTGTCCTGGCATGGTAACCAGATGGTGGCAATGTCATGCTGCTAGGTACCCATGAACATAATAGGTTGGCTCATGATGAGACCCCCTATCCTCTTGATTAGGTCTTCTTTGTTATCTTTTGCGGTTCCCTCTGATTTATTGCTGAGAGGATTTTTATTACCTTCTTGGGAATCCTTGAGTGAAGCATCTCGAGGTTTCATTTTTAGGATTTTATCTTTTACCAGCTACTTTTACCTTCTGGGCCTTTAGCCCCTTCTTCGCATGAGATAAGGTGCAACCCCACAAACAAATCATCCTAATGCCCAGACAAGGGGAATGGAACATATGAGCGGGAGATAATATGGAAAAGTGGTGGTATGATGGGAGCAGATGATGTCTCTTTAGAAATCCTCCAGTGGAAAACCAAAACCTATGGATACAGGCTTACTAGGGCACCTAGTCAATCTCCCCAAGCATGGTCAAGTGGGCCAATGTAAGATCCAAGTAGTCATCAGAAATAAAAGGAATTAGATGCATACATTTAAAGGTTATACTTATTAAAAGTGACACATACCATGATACCTGGACCAATTACCTCATAGAGCAAGATCCTTCTCCAATACAAGACCAACCCAAAGGTGATGGATGTTGTTGCCATTGACCAGAAGAATTCGATGAAAGAAGAAAAGGATGGGCCCTCTAGGGCCATTCTCAGGTCAATCCTGCTCTCGGTGCAACATGTCTAGGACCCGTGGGCCTCGAGACGTGATCTACTAGTTATCCCTATAAATTGGGGATAATAGGCATGAAAACTCGTAGTAAATTTTTATAGAGAATCATGCCCTCTTTCCTTGGAAAAATGCCTTCTTTGTTGTTCACTTTCCTCTCTTAAGCATACTCAAAAAATCTCTCTAACTCAACTCCTCTCTTCTTCTAGGTGTGTCTTGCACACTACCCAATGCATTCTTTTAAAATCTGAAAATGACATTTTCCCCCCAAAGTGTCTTTTCACCTTCCCCAACCCTAGATCCAAAGTCCAAGAATAGATCTTGCATTTTCCAAGATCAAGGGTCATGATTCATTCCTTCGAAAATGTCTCATTTAAATTAAAGTGATTTTCACTTTATTCAATAAGTGCTTTAATAAAGTCACTTTAAAAATAAAAGGTACACTTTATTAAAAAATTAGTTTAGTAAAAGAACCACTTAAAACAACTTTATAAAAACTATTACAAGGTTAAGTGTCTGGTAGTGTAAACATTCAGGTAACATCTGCATTCAAGACAAAACATGCGGAGTACCTCCTTTGCTAAAAAGATAACACTCCCTGTTATCGAGGTATGTACTCGCTGCCATCTCCATCATCTGGTCCCATCACACTGTGATCTGTAGGAGCTCCATCTGAACCTAAAGCCACCTACAACACCTGCACAAAACTTGAACTAGAAGATCTTCTCATGGAAAATTCCCAGAACCCTGAGCTCAGTTCATCTTGAGCATTGGTTCGATCAACCTAGCTAAGATTCCTGCTAGTTCTCAGAAGAGACTCAGTCTCTTCTCTTGAAAGGAAAAACTGTATCCTTGGAGCTACCATAGTCTCAAAATCCTCCTCACACTTCTCATCTAACACTGAATCATACATCAAAGGCTGTCCTCTCAACATATACAACCTGTTCACCCGGTTACCGATCAGCTGCAGTTCTACTAGGTCCACTCCCTACATGTAAGATAAAGACATGTTCCCTCTTGATCAATGTGCAATATCCTACATCCTCCAAGGCTGAGACTGAGAGAAAGTTAACCCTCAACCCTAGAACAAAGAGAACTCCATCAAGCTCCAAGAGTTCCCCAAATGATCCGTTGGATCTTTTAATGACTATTGTTGAGTTTTAATTTTGCATGTGTTAATTAACCATTGGATAAAACTTAGTGAAGAATGAGGAAAGAAGAGGAATTATGAAATCCATATACACATATGCATATCTGAAATGAAATAATAGACAACAAACCATAAGACGCAGATTGATAACGGAGTTCGGCACAACTTTGCCTACGTCTCCGGGCCTTTTCTCTGTGGGAGAGGCTTCTTTATTTTTGTTCAAAAGCTCAAAAGTACATCGCTGCAATGCCAAATGGTTACAAGACTGATCTGGTCATGTTCGTCCAGATCTCTAGAACCATGTAAAGAAAACGGCACGCAAAATGGACGTCCGAAGCTCCCAGAAATGATCCAACAACGTCTCCTCCTCAAAAGCTTCTCTGCCTCAAAATGGCTTTGGCTTGGCTTCTCTTCAGCATAATTTTGCTCTGAATTCCCTCAAAGTTGTCCCCTGGCGTCAAACAGGCATTGGTTATATAGCTTGGAAGTTAGTTTCTCATCTCCAACTTCCCCCAAGAAGTTAGGCTCCAAAACTACCCAATAACTCCCAAAAATGGATTAATTACATTAAAAATGGCTTAATTAATAACTAAAAAACCAAATTTTAGTTATAATACCCACTTTATAACTATATTGGGTGCTAGCCCCCTTTGCATCCATGCGCGCCCTTTGTCTTGGTCACATGGCATAACCACAAGACCACGGGCTTAACATAACCCTGTGCACGCCGTTGGTAGGTATGGACACATGTAAATTGTGTGACCGAGGGTTGGGGCTAAGCCCCAGCCCGGACCCCCATGCCAATCAATACATAAAATGAATTTTTATATATTCTTTTACATATATTATATAAGAAACAATGTGTGGCATAGTGGTTGGCGGACTTTATAAAGGTGTAGCCGGTTAGGGATGTCTGGGGGTTGAACCCCACGACCTCCATAAAATTTTAACAAACAACCAATTAACCAATACCCGGGTGCCACGTGGCATCCTGTGATTGGGCCACGTGGCACCCAATCACTTGCCAAATAAATGCCACGTGTCAGCAAACGATTTGCTCAAAACCTACCATGAGATGATTGCCACGTCATGCCACGTCACCTTGCCAGGCCAGCTCTATCATATAGCTCTGTCACCTGACACGTCATCTTCCGTACGCCATGTCATCTGACACGTAGGCTGCTGACGTCATCCCGTTCCACATGTCACCCTTACAGTGGTGACACATGTCACCTCGGGATAGGTCCAACCATACACCCAAAAGTCCAAATATGCCTGACACGTGTCACTACCAGAGGCTTCCACATGTCGCCTGTATGGACCTGCCATGTCAGCGTACGAAGATGCCACGTCAGCGTTCGTACGGATTGTACGGACTGCACAGTCAACAATTTTTTTTGCTTATTTGACTTTTCGGACATAATGCGATATCTTCTCCATACGGACTCCGTTTGACAAAGTAAATATACCATCGGAATCAGGAAGACGAGACGGATTCAATGGAACAAGTTTCGTCGGATTCTGAGCACTTTCATTTTTGAGCATTTTTCAAGCCCTGTCAGGCTTCTGAATCCGATTTCAGATCACACCTCCCCACAATAAGACCTTTTGAATTTAAAGGTTACGACCATTCAACAAGCTGGGAATAGGCCACTGGCTTTCTCTTTGTCTCACGAACTAAAGTGATTACATTAATGGAAGCAAAATACAATGAAGTTGAGACATCCACTTATGTCATAACCAAGTGGTTGGTTTCTTTCATTCACGGTGTTCCTCTTGCTTTGTTGGTAATCCTTCCTTCTTTGTGAGTACATGCAAAATCATTTTGTTCTTCCTTGGACGAAGCTCCGGATTAAGCTTCCAACAACTAGCCTTTTGATGTCCTCTTGTTTAAACGTGCAATGAGTTTTGGCATCCAGACCTATTTACCCTTCTTTTTCTTCCGTTGTGGACTTGAGCCTTTATGTCATGTTTCTTTCCTGGTCGACATAGGTTTCTGTACAAAGTTTGTCTCTTCCAACACTCAGCAACACAATGCTTAGGTGAATGACAATTAGTACATGGATAAAGATTCCACAAGTTCGGTTTACTTGATTATGCTTGTTATAATCAAAGGAGAATTAATAAAACATGACCATTATACCTTCATGTTGATCTTCACTTTTCTTTGTAGATGACTTGCATTCACTACCATACTCTTGAAGTGATGCGCCATTTCCCTTTGTGAAGTGTTCTTGCAATGTCTAAGTTGGCCATTTGAAGCATTACCTGCTTCCAAAGTTTTGGAACCTACCTTGGAAGACTCTCCAAGGTCCCCTTCTTTCATATCCCAATCCTAATTATCGAGGCCTTTCCTCAACCCAATAGGATTTACAATGCCTTGACCGCCTCTACATCCGAGGCCCTTTCCTTCTTCATAACCCATCTTGGTTAGTATTCTCAAACCTACACCTTTTGTATGTTTTTGAATACCAAAACCAAATTGATGAGAATGAGGAAAATTTGATGAGAACCTTCACTGCATACCTCAGAAGTGTTTTTCTGAAACGGATGTAGTGAGGAACCTTCACTGCATACCTCAGATGTGTTTTCTGAAACAGATGTAGAAGGCACTTCCTTCAATCCTTCTTTTCCTTTGTTGTTCTTTGAAGCTTTCACTTGAACCGTTCTTTTTCGTTCTAAGTAGTCTTCATACAACACCTTCACCATCTCAGCCATGGAAAACAACGAATCTATGAACTCCTTCTCATTTTGAGAAATTTCTCCTGTAGATGCCATTTTTTTCCTTGAGATGAGCTCTTCCCTGGTTAACATGCAAAACTCAAATCCAAACGTCAACTAGCTCTGATACCACTTGATCCATTGAATATTTTAATGACTATGGTTGAGTTTTAATTTTGCATGCGTTAATTAACCATTTGAGAAAACTTAGTGAAGAATGAGGAAATAAGAGGAATTATGACAGCGATATACACATATGAACATCTGAAATGAAATAATAGACAGCAAACCATAACACGCAGATTGATAACGAAGTTCAGCACAACTTTGCCTACGTCTCCGAGCCTTTTCTCTGTGGGAGAGGCTTCTTTATTTCTGTTCAAAAGCTCAAAGTACATCGCTACAATGCCAAATGGTTACAAGACTGATCTGGTCATGTTCATCTAGATCTCTAAAACCATGCAAAGAAAACGGCACGCAAAATGGACGTCCGGAGCTCCCAGAAATGATCCGACAGCGTCTCCTCCTCAAAAGTTTCTCTGCCTCAAAATGGCTTTGGCTTGGCTTCTCTTCAGCATAATTCTACTCTGAATGCCCTCAAAGATGTCCCCTGGCCTCAAACAGGCCTTGGTTATATAGCTTGGATGTTAGTTGCTCATCTCCAACTTCCTCCAAAAAGTTAGGCTCCAAAACTACCCAATAACTCCCAAAAATGGATTAATTACATTAAAAATGGCTTAATTAATAACTAAAATACCAAATTTTAGTTATAATACCCACTTTATAACTATATTGGGCGCTAGCCCCCTTTGCATCCACGCGCGCCCTTTGTCGTGGTCACATGGCATAACCACAAGACCGCGGGCTTAACATAACCCTGCGTGCGCCGTTGGTAGGTATGGACACATGTAAATAGTGTGACCGAGGGCTCGGGCTAAGCCCCAGCCCGGACCCCCACACCAATCAATACATAAAATGAAGTTTTATATATTCTTTTACATATATTATATAAGAAACAATGTGTGGCATAGTGGTTGGCAGACTTTATAAAGGCATAGCCGGTTAGGGAGATCCGGGGGTCGAACCCCATGGCCTCCGTAAAATTTTAACAAACAACCAATTAACCAATACCTGGGTGCCACATGGCAGCCCGTGCTTGGGCCACGTGGCACCCAATCACTTGCCAAATAAACGCCATGTGTCAGCAAACAATTCGCTCAGAACCTACCAATAGATGATTGCCACATCATGCCACATCACCTTGCAACGCCATCTCTGTCGTACAGCTCTGTCACCTGACACGTCATCTTCCGTACGCCATGTCATCCGACACGTAGGCTGCTGATGTCATCCCGTGCCACGTGTCACCCTTACAGTGGTGACACGTGTCACCTCGGGATAGGTCCAGTCGTACACCCAAAAGTCCAAATCTGCCTGACACATGTCACTACCAGAGGCTGCCACGTGTTGCTTGTACGGACTTGCCATGTCAGTGTACGAATATGCCATGTCAACTTCCGTACAGATTGTATGGACTGCACAGTCAACACTTTTTTTTGCCTGTTTGACTTTTCGGACAGAATGTGATATCTTCTCCATACGGAATCCGTTTGACAAAGTAAATATACCACCGGAATCAGGAAGACGAGACCGACGCAATGGAACAGGTTTCGTCGGATTCTGAGCACTTTCATTTTTTAGCATTTTTCAAGCCCTGTCAGGCTTCTGAATCCGATTTCAGATCACCAAACTTAAGTTGGAATCTGACATTCCCAACTCCACGTACAACTCTCGCCATACCACCTTCATTTATCACCTGTCGGCCAGGACATATCTCTGTGACATCTACGAATACTCGCTAGATTCCCATCATGTGGCTAGAGGTTCCACTGTCCACAATCCATTTGACATCACCTCTGAATCCTTCATTGCCGACACTCAAAACTACGGTCACCAAAGAAAATTCCCTATCGAACTTTGAAGCAAAGTCCTCCATGGCTATTGTAGCAGCTGCCTGAGGCCCATTTGACTCCTTCTTCTTATTCTTCCTCTCAGGACAATGAGAGGCAAGTTGTCCCAACTGGTTACAACAATAGCATCTGAATTTACTCAAGTCACTTACGAAACTTCCTTTCTTCTCATTGTCAGCAAGAGCAACATTCTTATCAGATCTGTCTGTCTTCGATTCACCATTTAGAGATCTTTCTCGAATATCCCCTAAAGTGAAATCATCCCATAGTTTGCTCCAATATGGTAGATGCTCACGTCCCACCACGCACTTCACGAAGACTTCCCATTCTTTGGTGAATCCATTTAAATCTATTCTCACCAACTTAGAATCTGTAATAACCTCTCCAATAGCTGCCAACTAATCTTTAACTTGAGCCACCTGGGTAAGATAAGAAGAGACACTCTCCTCCTTACCCATCTTGGTATCATGCAACTTAGCCTTCAAGGTCATCTTTTGGTTCTCGTTCTTCGCCTCGAACAAGTTCTTAAGTGCATCCCACATCTCCTTGGCAATCTTTTTCTCTGCCAGGTGTGGGATAAGGTGATCTTTCACCCCATCCAAAATATTCCTCTGATCTTTGGCTTCCTTCGTCTCATGCAAGTCCAAAGCAACAAGATCTGCAATGGGAGCTGCTACAAGAGAGTTGACATAACTATAAATTTTGTTCTCCTTGAGAACGACTAACAATCAAGCCTTCCACTACAAATAGTTGGAAATGTCATCCAACCGATCCCCATATCTAATGCTTGTAGCCATATTTTCTGTCACAACTCAAGGAAAACAATCACACCCTTTTGCCCAAAAATCAAAATGCCCACTGTCAGAGACAAAGCTCTGATACGATGTAGATTTTTAACGACAAAAATTAGCAACTGAAATTTTTGTCATACACTTAGCAACCTAGAGATAATTGTGTTCATAAATTTCATAAATGCAAAAAACCCACATTCAGAAATTACCATAAGCAGAAATACACATTGCTAAGAAAAATAGTAGCGAAAATAACACAGTGGAAAACAACCCATAACACACAGAAATTTAGGCAAATGCCAGGGAAAACCCCAATGTGCGGAAACCCAACGAGAGAGAGAGAGATCTATTATTCAGCTTCAGGAAAGTACATATCAACAACAAAATAACATTTTTAGCCAAGGAAAATACCTCATAGCACCAAATCTATCCCACAGAAATATGCCTCATTTTTCGTGCCAAAACTGTGTTGTTGTACAACCTCTTTTGTACCTCATTTTCCATGCCCATATTCAGTTGTACGGACTATTCCATACGACCCAACAACAACCACAAAAAATTATGAAATCCACTTCGAAAACTGTGCCTGAAATGCCTCGATTTCCATGCCAAATCCGTACGGTTGTATGAACTATACATAATCATACAGACTATACGGATCCGTACAGTACAACCTCCCACAACAGAAAAATATTTCAGCATAAAAACTTACATAATTTTTTTCTCGGAAATCGTGCCCTCTTTCCTTGGAAAACATGCTTTCTTTGTTGCTCACTTTCCTCTCTCAAGCATACTCAAAAAATCTATCTAACTCAACTCCTCTCATCTTCTCCGTGTGTCTTGCACACTACTCAATGCACTCTTTTATAATATGAAAATGACATTTTTCCCTCAAAGTGTCTTTTCACCTTCCCCAACCCTAGATCTAAAGACCAAGATTAGATCTTGCATTTTTCAAGATCAAGGGTCATGATCCATTCCCTCCAAAATGTCTCATTTAAATTAAAGTGATTTTCACTTTATTACATACTTGTTTTAATAAAGTCATTTTAAAAATAGAAAGTACACTTTATTAAAATGTCACTTTAATAAAAAAACCACTTAAAACAACTTTATAAAAACTATTACAAAGTTAAGTTCTTGGTAGTGTAAACATTAAGGTAACATCCGCATTCAAGACAAAACAAGTGGAGTACCTCCCAGATCTAAAAATATAACAGTCCGTTGATCGAATCTAGTTGATACGAAAGTTTATGATCCAGCAACAGGGTTATCGACCACACTGGATAATATGTGGACTGTCGAGGAAGGGAAAGGCCCACAGTCGTGTGTGGTTGCTTCTTCTTTCGGGTGCTTGTATTCATTCCAGTATCAGTAGGGAGTGATGGAATACGATTATGATGAAAACGTTTGAAGGGCAGTGGGCTCTCTTCCTGAAACCATTACAAGGATTTCGTTTTGTGTAGCGTGGCGTGACAAGATTTTTGTTTGCAGTTTTGCTGAGAGTAATGGTCATGGTCAAGTTTTCTATATATTTGAGCCTCCGACTATAAAACGTTTAGCAGGGAAAGCGAAAGCCATTGGAATGTGGGCTGCCATTGAGAGACCTGAAAAATCTCATGTGGGCTATGCTCAGCGTATTCAATCTACTGTTACTTTGGAGATTTAAAGTTAAATAACAGTGATTTCCATATTGTGTGTTGAACACAACTAAAGGAATCTATGCATGTCAGAAATTATACAACATCCCTGTTATCTTGACTGACAGATTTTAGAGTATTCCTGCATTAAGAAACAATGTTACTCTTGGATGTAATTAGAGGACCTATTGCATGTGGATCCGATTGAACAATGTTAGTTGATTGTTAAAAAATCCATATTCCAAAATATAATTTCACTGAGAAACCTTGAATGATTTGAGTTTGAAACCTTAAATGATTTGTTAGTTGATTGTTAAAAATTCCAAAAAGTTTTATGGCATTCCAAAATATAATTTCACCACGTTTGAAACCGCAGGGGGTGATGGAATACGATTCCAACGAAAACATTTGGACGATAGTGGCTTCTCTTCCAGAAACCCTTATAAGGATTTCGTGTTGTGTAGCGTGGTGTGGCAGGATTTTCGTTTGCTGCTATGCGGAGAGTGTTGGTCAGGCTTGTTATATGTTTGATCCTCCACCTATAAAAAGCGCAGCAGGAGTACAAGTTGAAACTAGTCTAAATTGGGCTACCATTGAGAGATGGGAAGACTTCCATGTAGACAATGTTCAACGTATTTTGTGTGCTGTTACTTTTCAGATTTAAAGCTCAAGTAACAGCGATTACCACATCACAACGTCACCCGTTCAACACCGTTGAATGAGTCTATGGGTGAACATGGGAAAGATATTTGACAGAATTCGTCTTATCCTTAAATGAACACTTGTAAGAGATTTTAAAGTATTTTGTTCTTATAAAAATGGTGTTACTGTTGGATGTAGTTTGATTTCTCGTCCTCACGCTTAGACTCCTCAGTGTACCCAGCGTAGTTTCAAATACTGCGTGCCAGAAAGTCTTCGAGAAACAACTCTCAAGACTCTGAAAACATATGTAATGAAATGATTTATGGGTGATTTATGGGTGTAGAATAATAGAGTGCTATGCTTATTACATAAATTCAGAAATACCATAGAAGTTCAAAATACACATGAATTGAATTGATTAATGAGATTTTTGTGGTTGATATTTTTAGTATTTATCAGACTAGCCACAATTTTGGATGTTTCAGACCTAAATCAGGATTCATGTTCGGGACAATGAGTCTAGGTTAAAATGATGGTAATAGCTGGTATTAAATACTGAAAGTAAGGGGAAACCTAGGTGTCCCCTAGGTTTTCAGTAAAATTATTTAATAAAATTAATTCTCTCTTTAAGTTTTTTTAGGGTTTCTTATTTTTGTTATTTTAGTTTTAATGTTTATTCTAAATTATTATTATTAATTCAATGTTTTTTTATCTTAATTTTAATTAACTATGTTCTAGGTATATTATATTAACTAGCACACCCACACACTAGTGGTTGGTGAAGGTCGAAAAATAAATTTTAAATATGATCAAGTAAAAGTAAAAAATTAAACATGTAAACAGATGCTTTTATAATAGTGAGAAAGTTAGTGGTTGAAATCACAACCATTGATTTATTGAGACTACTAAGAATATTCCATCAATATTTAATCTTGTCCATACAAAACTGATTAACCACTAAAAACCTATTAAATGTGCCCATTATCAATTAGTGTACGCCTTGGCGTAATTAAAGAGTAGGAGTTTTTGACAGAAACGATTAGAGAGTTTTGAATTAAAATGTGGACTAGCTACTGTTCGGTTACAAAATGGCAGAGCTTCACTGAGCAGCTCCCTGCAAAGGGCTGAGCTGCACTACTGGAAATACTAAGTTTGGGCCTTCACCCCCAGAAGCGTTTCGGTCACCTATTATTACAGAATTATTTTAAAGCCTTGACTTCTATACAAAATATCAATATGCTTGAGAAGAGAAGAGAACGTTTCAGACCGAGAGGTTGGTTATTCTTTGGGGTCCTTCCTCCATTCAACATTCAGCTTGGACATTTTTTCTTCCAGCTGACCAATCCTTTCCTCAAATTCGTCCTTTGGGTTCTTCAGTTCCTGATGCAGTTTGTTGAGCTCCTTTGTGAATCCAAACTTTACAGTGGAAATGTCCTGCTCCAGTTGCTCCATTCGCCTCCCTGCCTCCAAGTCTAAGTTCTCTAAGAAGTTGAGTTGGAACTGTAGCGTCTGCTTCAAGCTCTCCAGCGCTGCATCCATGAGCTTCAATCGCTCCTCCGTGGTGAGGTTGCTGCTGGAACTAGCTGCCATCTCTCCTCCCATGTTTCACGCGTTCTGATTCCTCACAGTCGGCTTCTTTGCACAGCTATGGATAGCACTACTTCTGGGTTGAGGATGCATCTCGGATTTAACCTTGCCCTCCTGGCCTTCATCATTTCGCCCTTCTTTGATTTATCCAAGAGGCATGGTCGGGTTGTCCTGCTGTCTCCTCTTTGCCTGAGATTCGATCTTTCTCGGGCTGTCCTCTGCCCAATTCATCCTATCACAAGACCCTCTATTGGTTGAGTCTGGGCGTTGTCTAGTTGGTCCTGTCCCCCACTTTGCGACTTGCATGAGCCTCGTTCTTGATGTAGAGGTGAGTCAAGGTATGTCCACCGTGGATAACAGATCGTTTAAGTTCATGCTTCCTGGTGCCAAGAGGGCGCCTCTATTTGCCTCCGCGTCTGCTTCCTTATTCAACTCACGCAAAACATGGAACAACTTGTATGAGTCGAATCTTCTAAGGAGGAGGCAGATTCTGTCCAGCAAGTTATTGAGCTGTGCACTTTGATTTTTGGAAGAGTGGATAATGGCACTAATTATTATGCGAGAGTCTCCTATGATGATCAGATTTCAGATCCTGTTCCTGCAGGCTTGGCATAGGCCTTGCCATAATGCCATTGCTTCTGCGTAGTTTTTGGTGGCTATGCCTGAGCCCATAGCGTATCGCACCATAACTTCTGCGTTGGGGCTTACAATCATCCCTCCTCCACCTGCTTCACCTGGGTTCCCGTTTGAGACCCCATCGAAGGACAAGATATAGGCCTTCCTTTCGTTCTTCCAATTGACGAACTCCTTCCTCCCTGTCCTTATTTCCCAATCCTCTTGATTTATGGTGTTGTCTGTGTTTCCATATTGCTTTTGAATTTTAAACTAGGCCAGCCAAAGATCTTCTTTTTCTTCCATCTTCTTGGTGAACTGAGGGTGACGATGGTAGCTGGCCCATTTGCCAAAGAGTGCTTGAACAACTACGCTCACTAGTGGTGCGCTCCTTTTCTTGTCCCTGAAAACTCTGTTATTCCTTTCCAACCAAAGCCCCCACAGGATAAACCTTTGGATTGCATGCCAAAGCCCCGAGGCATAGCTTTGCTTCTAAGTTTGGAAAGGGTATATGGCGTCCCAACTTTGGAGGAGGATCTTGATGTCTTGAGGAAGGGGGAATTCAATTTGCAACCCAATTGCCAGCCTCCAAACTTCTTTTGAGTAAATACAGTTGAGGAGGAGGTGATCTGAAGTTTCTTCATCTTATTGACACAGGGAACACCTGAAGGGGCCCTTCGAGCCTTTCCTTTGGAGGTTCTCCCCTGTTTTGATGCTGTTATGGCCACGAGTCCAGAGAAACAGATCAATTTTGGGAATGGATTTAGTTCTCCAAATGGATTTCCAGAGGGTTGGGTTGGGTGGGACGTTGGGGATGCTTAGGAAGGTATTATAGCCCAGCCTCTCTCGTCCTTCCCTTTTTTTTAGAGGGGCTTTCCCCTGAAGACAGAGCTTAAGAACGCACTAGTCACCTTCTAAGTCCGGAGGTAAGTTTCCCACTTCCCATCCTTGCCACGACTTTCATCTGTCCTTTCCCCACGTTGAGATGTCGAAGAGAATCTTTAGATATTGCCCATCCATCTAGTCTTTTAGTCGCTGCAAGTCCAGGTTTTACCATTATGTTATTAAGGTTGAAGAGGTTTATTTAATAATTTTACTGAAAACCTATCTGACACCCAAGTTTCCCCTCACTTATAGTATTTAATACCAACTCTTCCCATCATTTTAACCTAGGCTCATTGTTTTGAGGATGGATCCTGATTTGGGTCTGAAACGTCGACATTCTATTGAAAAAATTGTGGCTAGTCCGATCTACACATGAATTGTCAACACACAAGATATTTGGTATATATTAACTTTGGGTCAGTTCCCTAATACAAAATACAATAACTCAGATGAGCTTCACCTCCAATGACTTCTTCTACTCACTTCACAGACACAAAGCTTGTGCTCTAAGACTTCTTTCTGCCTCTCTGCATTTTCTTTGCATCATGAGTAGACTAACTAAATACCCAAACTTATATGGACTCAGAATGAGACTACTTGTAGAAGTGAGACTCACTCAACATTAAAAACAACCATTAATATGACTAACTCTTCAACTACTTAACTGAACTCAAGAAGATAAAGATCTGCTCCATTTATAACTTCCCTATTTGTCAACTAACTTAGAGAGAGTTTGAGTAAACGTGCTACTTTGCATTTGTAGACTCACATGCAAACTGACTGACAATTCAACTTACTGACAAACTACTAACAAATTGACTCTCTCACAAATCGACGGAGACATGAATATCTCACCGACTTGTAATTACTATGTCCAACACTCCCTGTAACACCCTGTTTCCCCGAGATTGTAAATATAACTGAACTGGCCAAGGACTATGGAAAAACTCATAAGCATGAATATGTGATGTAAATGGACCTACNAGGTCAAGGTGCAGTGGAAACATTTTGGCCCGGATGAGGCTACATGGGAAATGGAGGATGCCATGAGACAGGCATATCCGATTTTGTTTACTTCTATACATGTAATTCATGTTAGTAGCTAAGAACATCGAGGATGATGTTCCCTTTTAAGGGGGAGGGAATTGTAACACCCTGTTTCCCCCAGATTGTAAATATAACTGAACTGGACAAGGACTATGCCAAAACTCATAAGCATGAATATGTGATGTAAATGGACCTACAGGAAGAGGTCAATGAATGTAAAATGACAGTTTGAAATTATTGCAGAACTGCTGAGAGGGGATGTGCGGAAAAGAGACCACGATGGTGGTGGAGGGCACCTTGAAAAAGGGGCGTTAACTTCCACTGAGAATTTAATACCAT
>SNQJ01S0003462.1:118067-182690 GCA_010110895.2 Picea sitchensis
GGGATGTAATATCCCCCCAAATAATTAATTATTAAAGTCTGTGTGCACTTAGGAATAAATTTTCGTTTTTGGCAAATTCATTTTTGGAAAATTTTTGTCATTTATGTCAAATCCGAATTTAGAATTTGATTATTTGCAAATAATTATTTATGACTTTTGGGCAAAGATTTGATTTTCCCAACTAACTCTTTGATTATGACACATCTAAAAGACAAATATTTATATATATTAATTGCTGGAAGAAAAATGGAACAATCAGGTTGAAAACAACTCATCATGACTCCATGAGTGGGGAACATACTTGAGTTACGTGAGGGCTGATTTTTACAAGTGGCAAATGAGGAATTTGACTACTAGCATCCCCTGAAAATTAGGGATTTGTAAAGCTGCGAAAATTCCCAAGGAGGGAAAAAGACCTAGGCACAAGATGCTCATGATATACAACATATGGAGGAGGCAATATGTTGCTTAGTATGTTGGGAGAAAGGTTATTACTTGTTGTTATGAACATTGTTTAGGGTGAGGCAAGGGAATTTTCTGATCTGAAAGGAGGACTGCAACAAAAGAGGATTATTTCAATTCTCCCTTATGGACTCATGGTCAGGTTAGGGGGTGAACGAAGCAAGGAATTTGGGTGTTCTGTTCTACGGTTCGGTGGAACTTGGCTATTCCATTTATGTTCAAGCATCAATTTTATTCAAATAAGTACCTTTACTTATTTTCTAGTTAGAATTATGTTGATTACAAATCGTTAGAGGTTTGATGGATTTATGTGATGTTAGTGCAAATATAAATGATTGATTGGATGTATACAAATCTATTGTTTATCATTATTAATAGAAGGATGAGTTCCTGTGATATGGTTTATACCTATAGCTTGACTACAGATATACCTGTAGATATGCTCATGTGTTTCATGTAAAAGAAATGCTAGAACGAATAATTTTTTTTTTTATGACTTATATATGTCTCTATAGATAAATACATATATATAGATGCATGTATTGATACATGGAGTTGTACAAACATATGTTGTTTTAATACAAAGAAATATTCTATCAATCCTTGAACTACATGGAAATATAAGTATTTACCACTGATCAAATATTACAAAAGGCAAAAAATTAATAGTCCTTCTTATATTACATTTGGCTTATAAACATAAATTTTCATTAGTATATATATGCAAGATACAATAACTATTACAATTCTTGAAAAACTTGTTCAAATGGTTTCAATAACCTGTATGTTAATTAAGAATTAAATCACTAATGATCTGTACAACTAGGAAACCCTAGTTCAAGTTTATTACAGTAGAGTACCCTAGGGTAAAGACCCTGTACCACTAGTAAACAGAACCTAAGAATTTTTAATTAAACGCAAGGATTAGAACTCGGATACCTCTTTGAGAAAGGAGATCCCCTTGATCCATTTCCTTCGAATCGATTAATACTGCAAACAAAAAATTGATAGATTCAGTAAACTGTGTGATAAGTAGTCAAATGGAAATAAATATTAAGCATATGAAATGATACTTAGCTTAAAGTTGACATTGTGGTAGTCCCCACCAGTGTTTGAGTGACGGATTTTTCCACAGTCCAAAGTGGAGGAGTGGACCCAGGAATGGTTGATGGGTACCATTGCAAAGAAGATAGGGCCCCATCACTAGTTTTTGTAATTGAAATAATGCTTTAATACACAGGTAATTATATCGTAAATTAAATAGTGGAAAAGAAAACACATGAAGTAAATAACTAGAATACAGTCGTGAAAACCCTACAGAGGATAAGTAATTCCCTAGCATAAATGATAGTTGAATTATAGAATCACACAGAGCTAGGTTAACTCACACAAATCACAAATGTGCTTTTTCCAAAGGTAAATTGTGCTCTCATTTTTATTCGAGTGTTTGGACTAGGTTTTATAACCGCAAATGAAGAAATGTATAAAGTGTAAATAAGAATATATTAAGGTTTATAAATCATGTAGTGGAAAGAATATAGACAAGTCTAGTGATCGAGAAAGTTTTACAATTTACCAAATATCCTTAAAGGGAACACAATACTTTGCATATACAGAGAATGGGGAGTTCCGATTTATTTTCCCCTCATAATACGAGTTCATCCATCATAATAACCCTTGAAAGGTAAGGACATATCCAGGATATAATTTAGTGAATACTCTTTTACCCTATCCATTCTGAAAATGATTTATGAATGGATGTTTTTAAAACACACTAAAATCTAAAATAATCTCGGAGTAAACAAAGACTTCTCAAACATAGGGTCGCTAGTGTAGGGGATACGTATGCCTACATTGCATAAAACATAGATATCAATATACACAACAATCAAACATGGAATTATTTCCATTACGACATTCCACCAAGGGCACTTTATAGACAAAAGGTTAAAGCGTACCCAATGGAGAGTTTTGGAGAAAACCTAGATGGTAACATGCAATGCGTGGGGTTCTATTTTTTATTTGTCTATAGGACACAAACTAGGCAGAACAACCTCTTTAGCTAACTGAATGTTTAAAATGTATAGGATTTTGACGACTATTTTTAATCAAGAGAATATGAAAATAATGGCTCGCGTCCATGAGACCCTAAAAGGGTTTTTACATTATGTTTTTACATTAAGTTCACGCCGAGAAGGAACGAGTCCCGCTGGTGGGTAAGGTGAAAACCACAATGTGTGAAAAATAACTACACATGTTAAATTGTATGCTTATTCTCGCAAATACCCTCGTCATCTTAAGAGTGCCACCAGTCAACTACATAATATATTTACATAATAAAGACATAGGGTATCTCTAACAGGATGAGGTCGAATATTTATGGGGTAACCCCAAAAGGACATACGAAAAAAAAAAACATTAATNATGAGGTCGAATATTTATGGGGTAACCCCAAAAGGACATACGAAAAAAAAAAAAAAACATTAATACTGAATAGTGGCTTAGTATTTTAACATATCTTATGCAAGAAGTTTAAATAATACAACAAGACAAAAGGGAAACTGCTAATATCTAAAAGATCCTTTTAGACTCTAGTTCTAGATTTGTAAAACCCAGAGGAGCCGACCGAGATGAAACCGTCATAAAAGAAACAATCTATTTCAATATCAGCTTGGTATATGCCTAGGTTACATGATGTGCGGGTTACCTTTCACATGCAGTAAGGGAATCAGAACCATCTTAAGTCTCTCCCATCGTATTGTTCTTCAGGACTGGATTGTCCATTCTCATCGTCCAATTAACAGAGAAATGAAATGAGCAGAGAAAAAAACCTCTACATGCCTGGAGTAAAGCATTACAATGAGTTACCTCAAGCCTCATCAGAGGAGTATAGTGATGTCTACGCAACAGTACATTGCCCTGTGAAGTGATGGAGGGGGTAGGGATGCGTTGGACGCTGCAGCCGATCGACAGTTCTAGGGAGGTAAATTCACAGATTGCCATTAATGGTTTACTCAGGGTTTTAAGTATCGACTAACATCCCTTTAAGTTGACTTCATACCGAGTTATTGCGGAGTTGTGATGCCATACAGTTAGGGTTACGACTATGCATTTTTAGTCACTCCCGTCTCTCGTTTAGTTAAGGGTTTTACCTTATGGTTCCAACTTGTTAAACGGACTTAGGATTGGTGATTGTTATCATTGGGAGCTTGAAAATGATAACAATTGTTAACTGTATTTCTAGTCATGTTGTAATAGTGGTCAGAGTATTAAACATAGACACTTTACAATGAATGAATTATTGCGCCATACATGTTAATAAGAGAAAACTCTCCCATAGATAAGATCTACGATATATATAGAATAAGAGAAGTACTTATACTATGGATCAAACTATGTATAGGATCCCTATAGTGTATAGTGTAGTGTATTAGCATAAATATGATGGTAACACTAGATTGGGATTGTAAAAGTTTACGTACTAAAATATTTATAAATTTCCCTTTGAACAAGAATGATTTCAACTAGGAGACTTATTAGTTCGTGCATAGTAACATAGGTGAGTGTGTATATTAATAGATAAAACTTAAGGTTTATGGGTAGACTAGGGGAGTTATCCCTTAATTTCTCATGCAATGTGATTGTTGTATAGCATAGAGTAATTTCAAAGATAAAGTTTTTCTACATGATATTACAATTGTATCAAGAAAAGGATAAGTGTAAGCTTTCAAAAGTCAATAGTAATGGGAAAACTACCTACATATATTAAACTTATGTTTTGAAACAGATATTGAAGATGAAAAGAGATTTAATGTTCGTAACAATTTTTATTTTTTTTTGGTAAATTTGGGGTACATTACATATGGTATCAGAGGTGAAGGTTACAACACTTGGACCTCAGAGAAAGGCCAAAATTATCTTAGTACATTTTATTTCTGTTAAAATAAAAACTAATAAAATGCTTACTGTTACGAACATAATTTTTTTTTCCTATTGTGATAATGACAACACAGAACGAAGAGGAGATCAGACTTGAAGATAATCCTGATCAAGGAGCCCCTAAAGAACCTGGACAGAAAAGTGAAGGAATTTCATCCACCCAGGTTCCAGAAACAATGAGGAACCTTATCGTGGAGATGCAAGTGTTCAAGGAAGATAATGAGAAATTGAAAAAGGCACACGAAGACCAACGAAAGATAAATGAGGTGTTGTTGTGCAACATCGTAACAAAGAAGAGCCCAAAAGACAATGACAAGGAGGAATAAGTCAACAAAAGAGCCTCTAAAAATTCTGGTCCTGAAGCATAAAATGAGAACAGTTCTTCCAAAGGCACACCAACAACAGAAAATAAAATAGCCACAGGAACGAAAATAAAACAAGTGGATCACCTGGAAGATGAATTCGAGAATATCAAACCGTCCACCTTTGACGAAGAGTCTAGGAAAGGGGAGGAGGTTGAAGCATGGTTACTGTATATAAAGAAGTATTTCCATATTTATAATTATTCTAGTAACGCAAAATTCAGAATGGCCATTTATAACCTGAAAGGAAAAGTGAGTATATGGTGGAAAGACCTAAAGTTGGCCAAGGGATTAAAAGAGAAACAAATGGAATGGTCAGATTTCAACAAATGCTTCAAGAAACAATATTTATCAAAAAGCTATTATGAAATAAAGACCAAATAATTTTATGAGTTAAGCCTCGAACAAATGACCATGGATGACCTAATAAACAAATTTCTTGAATTATTAATATTCGTACCATACATCAAGGAAGGAAAAGTAAAAATACAACGATTTCTAAGCTTCCTACCATGGTCCTATAAGGACAAAATCGAATTTGACAATCCCAAAACTTTAAGAGAAGTTTTTAGAAAGTCCTGGATGTGGTATGATCAATACAAACAAAGATCTAAAATTCTCAAAGCTTGGAAGGATAAGAAACGGAACATAATGAATCAATAGAAGAAAGGCTTCCAACCAACCCCTTTCCGGAATATGGAAAAAAAGTTCTAAAGGAAATATTTGCATTCTAACAGCCAGAATACCCAAGGGGGAGGTAGATCAGTTAATATTGGAGCTAAGAAATTTTGGGACAGCCCCAAAGAACCATTAAAATGTTGGGAATGTGGAGAACCTCACTTAAGGAGGAACTGTCCATGTTTAACTTCCATGGCAAGGACCACAGTCCATAACCTGCAAGAAGCCTCTATAGTAGGGAATGTGTGTAGAAGCATGCACATAATTAATGAATTTGTAGATGGACGACAAGTTGATCATCAATCCACTATAGTGGAGGTTGAAGGTAAAGTTAATAATAATCTTATTTCTATTTTAATTGACGTAGTAGCTAGTCTCAGTGATGTTACTCCTGGTTTAGTTGATTCAAACAAGTTTAAGAAAGTAAATCATACTAAATCTTGGTTAGTACAACTAGAAATAGGGACTAAGAGAAGGGTAATGCATTTCATTTCTAATTGTGAGCTCAATTTAGATGTCCAAAATACAAAGTTAAATATGAATATTTTACCATTGGGATCTTAGGATATAATCATTGGAATGGACTGGTTAGAGAAACATAAATTAATTTTGAACTATTATCAAAATTCGCTTACTTACAGAGACGAAAACAACATAGTTAGAACAATACAAGGTATCAAAAAAACAGTCACAGTTAGGAAGATTTCATCCATGTAGTTTAAGAAATGCATGAATAAAGGTTGTTAGATTTATGCTATTCAAGTGACTAATCTGTTAGAAAAGGAAGATAAACCAAACCTAGAATACTTTACCGTCTTACATGATTTTAGAAATTTATTTGTGGATGAAATACCATAATTGTCTCCAAGAAGAGATATAGATTTCTCTATCGATCTACTTCCCGGATCAACCCCGATATCTAAGGCACCCTATAGGTTGATTTTATCTGAATTAACAGAGATGAAAATCCAGCTACAAGAACTGTTGGACAAAGCATAGATTAGACCAAGTGTCTCACCTTGGGGAGCACCAATCCTTTTCGTTAAAAAGAAAGATGGGACTCTAAGACTATGTATTGATTATCGACATTTAAACAAGATGACTATTAAGCACAAGTATCCTCTACCTAGAATTAATGACCTTTTTGACCAAGTGGTAGGAGAAAATATTTTCTTTAAGTTAGATTTAAAGTTTGGTTATCACCAAGTCAAAATAAAGGATGAAGGTATAAGTAAAACAACTTTTAGAAGGAGATATGGACATTATGAGTATGTTGTTATTCCATTTGTTCTTACTAACACACCAACAACATTTATGAGTTTGATGAATAGCATATTCAGTCAATATTTGGATCAATTTGTTTTAGTGTTTATTGACGACATTTTAGTTTATTCAAAAATGGAAGAGGAACATGAAGAACATCTAAAAACAATATTGCAAACCTTAAGGAAACACAAGTTTTATTCAAAATTTGACAAATGTGACTTCTACCAAAAGAGAATACAGTACCTAGGACATGTAATATCTGAAGAAGGTATTGCAGTTGACCCAGAGAAGATAAGAGCCATCATGGAATGGTCTATCCATTAGGATGTGGCTGAGATTAGGTCATTAATGAGAATTACCGGTTACCACCGCAGATTTATCAAGGGGTTCTCTAAGATTGCATACCCAATCACATCCCTACAGAAAAAGGGGACAAATTTTAATTGGTCACAGAAATGTTAGAACAATTTTAATAAGTTAAAAGAACTGTTAACTACTGCACCTATTTTAAAAGTAGCAGACCTTGATAAAGAATTTACAGTTTGCGTGGATTCGAGCAAAGAAGTTTTGGGAGGTGTCCTAACTGAAGAAGGGCACATTATTTGTTATGGATCATGAAAACTAAAAGAGAATGAATGAAACTACACCACACATGACTTGGAATTAGCAGTTGTATTTCATGCGGTAAAAATGTGACGGCACTATTTAATGGGCATAAAATTTTTGTTGTTAACCAATAACAGAGGTGTGAAATTCGTATTTAGTCAACTGGATCTTAATGCAAGGCAAGCAAGGTGGTTGGATTGCTTTAGTGAATTTGATTTAAAGGTAAGACACATCAAGGGTAAGGAAAACAAATTTGCATATGCCTTAAGTAGGAGAACTAATGTAATTTTTGAGATAAGTATTAGTAGAGAAAAAAATGACATTGAACAAAGAATAAAATCAAGAAGTTGTGATGACGAAAAATACATCAAAATAGTAGCAAATTTATAAGGAAATGAAGAAAAATTATACAGAACAAATCTAAGTTTGGATAAAAATGGACTGCTAAGATTTAAAAGAAGGTTGTACATACCGGATTTTGTTGAATTAAAGCTAAGAATTTTGGATGAAGTGCACAAAAATCCATATTCTGGTCATCCAGGATACCAGAAAATGGTAGCAACCTTGAGGAAGTTGTTTGATTGGCCTAACACGAAAGGTGAGATAGTTGGATACTTATCTAAATTCCTAGATTGACAACCGGTCAAAGTTGAACATCAACATCCATCCAACCTGGTACAACCTCTACCTATACCAGAATGGAAGTGGGAGATTATCTCACTGGACTTCATCACATGTTTGCCTAAAACTCAAAAGCGTAATGATTCGATTATGGTAGTAATTGATAAACTTAGGAAGTCTACACATTTTATACGTTTGAAATCTACTTATAAAGCTATTAACATTGCTGAAATATTTATGAAGGAAATATTTAGATTGCATGGTATTCCTAAAATGGTGATTTCAGATAGAGATGTCAAATTTACATCAACGTTTTGGAAATAATTGTTTGTAGGGTTGGATACTAACCTGAATTTCAGCATAAGCTACCATCCAAAAATGGATGGACAAACTGAACGAATGAATCAGATTGTGGAAAATATGTTACGAATGTATGTAAGAACGAAACCAACTAAGTGGGAGGAATACCTACACTTAGTGGAAATTGTGTATAATAATGGCTATCAGACATCAGCTAAGATGAACCCCTCTGAACTGTTGCATGACAAAAAATGTACAACTCTGATTAGCTCGGATAACCCAGTTGACAGACTCATGATGGGACCAAAAATGCTCCAATAAATGGAGAAAACGATAAGAAGGGTACAACATAATTTAAAAGAGGCATAGAACAAACATAAAAGCTACGCATATTTGAAAAGGAGACACCAGGAATTCCAAGTTGGGGACCACGTGTATTTGAAATTCGAAGAAAGGAGAAGCTCATTGAAGCTAGGAAGATGTGCAAAGCTGGTGCCCAGGTTTTTTGGCCCCTTAGGTATCTTAGCTCGAATTGGACCCATGGCATATCAACTTGCACTCCCTACTAATTTAAAATTTCATTATGTTTTTCATGTTTCATTGTTGAAAAAGTATATTCATGATCCTACTCACATCATCGATTGGAGAATGGTGCAGGTGGATCCAGAAGGCGAGTTCCAAGTGGAACCTATGTGCATTCTAGACGAGAAATAAATCATACTACGGAAAAGAGCCATCGCCCAAGTAAAAGTGTAATCAAATCACTTTAGTCCCGAGGAGGCCACTTGGGAATTGGAGGAAGATTTGCAAAAATATTATCCAGCCCTATTCTGAGAGAGGAATGAACACTAAGGCTAGTGTTGTACTGAAGGGGGAGAGGATGTGATATCCCCAAAAATAATTAATTATTAAAGTCTGTGTGCACTTAGGAATAAATTTCTGGTTTTGGAAAATTCATATTTGGATTTTTTTTTTCGATTTATGGCAAATCCAAATTTGGAATTTGATTATTTGTAATTAATTATTTATGGTTCTTGGGGAAAGATTTGATTTTCCCAACTAACTCTTTGATTATGATACATGTAAAAGACAAATATTTTTATATATTAATTGTTGGAAGACAAATGTAACAACGAGGTTGAAATTAGTTGACCATGACTCCATGAGTGGGGATCAGACTTGAGTTACCTCAGGGATAATTTTTACAAGTGGAAAATGAGGAATTTGACCACTAGCAGCCCTTGAAAATCAGGGATTTGTAAATTTGTGAAAATTACCAAGGAGGAAAAATACCTATGCACAAGATCCTTATGATATACAACATATGGAGCAGGTAGGACGCTGCTTATTATGTTGGGAGAAAGGATATTACTTGTTTTAATGAACACTGTTGGCAAGGGAATGTTCTGATATGAAAGGAGGACTATAGAAAAATAGGATCATTTCAATTTGTCCTTATGGACTCATGGTCATGCTAGGGGGTGAACAAAGAAAGTAATTTGGTTGTTCTATTCTACGGTTGGGTGGAACTTGATTTTTTCATTTGTGTTCCATCATTAGTTTTATTTAGATAAGTATCCTTACTTATTTTTTGGTTAGAATTATGTTGATTACAAATCGTTAGAGGTGTGATAGGTTTCTGTGATTTTAGTGAAAATATAAATGATTGATTGGATGTATAAAGATATGTTGTTTATCATTGTTATTAAAAGGATGAGTTCCTGTGATATGGTTTATATCTAAATCTTGACTGTACATATACCTATAGATATGCTCATGTGTTTCATGTAAAGGAAATGCTAGAATGAATAGTTATTTTTTTATGACTTATATATGTCTCTATAGATAAATACATATATATAGATACATGTGTTGTTACATGGAGTTGTACAAACATATGTTGTTTTCATACAAAGAAAGATTCTATCGATCCCTAAACTACATGGGAATATAAGTATTTACAACTTATCAGATCTTACAAAAGGAATAAAATTAACAATCCTTCTTATATTACATCCGTCCTATAAACATGGATTTTCATTAGTCTATATATACAAGCTACAATAGTTATTACAATGCTTGAAAAACATTTCAAATGGTTTCAATAACATGAATGTTCATTAAGAATTAAATCACCAATGATCTATATAGTCAGGAAACCTGGTTCAAGTTTATTATAGTAGAGTACCCTAGGGTAAGGACCCTATATCACTAGTAAACATAACCCGAGAATTTTTAATTAAACGCCAATATTGGAACTTGGATACCTCTTCGAGAAAGGATATCCCCTTGATCCATTTCCTTTGTGTCAATTAATTCTGCAAACAGAAAATTGATAGATTCAGTAAACTGTGTGTTAAGTAATCAAATCAAAATAAATATTAAGCAAATGAAATAATCTTAGCTTAAAGTCAACATTGTGGCAGTCCCCAATGGTGTTTGTGTGACGAATTTGTCCATAATCTAAAGGGGAGAAGTGGACCAAGGAATGGCTGATGGGTACCCTCGCAAAGAAGACAGGGCCCCATCATTAGTTTTTGTAACTGAAATAATGCTTTAATACACAGATAATTAAATCGTAAATTAAACAGTGTAAAAGAAAGTACATGAAATAAATAACCAGAATACAGTCGTGAAAACCCTACAAAGGGTAAGTAATTTCGTAGCATAAAGTAGAGTTGAAATATAGAATCACGCAGAGCTAGGTTAACTCACACAGATCTCAGATGTGTTTTTTGCCAAAGGTAAATCATGATCTCATTTTTATAAGAGTGTTTGGACTATGTTTTATAACCGCAAATGGAGAAATGTATAAAGTGTAAATAAGAATACATTACGGTTTATAAATCATACAATGGAAAGAAGCTAGACAAGTTGAGTGACTGAGAAAGTTTCAAAAATTCACAAATATCCTTAAAGGGAACAGAGTACTTTGAATATACATAGAATGGGGAGTTCTGATTTATTTTCCCCTCATAATACTTGTCCATCCACCATAATAACCCTTGAAAGGTAAGGACATATACATGATATAATTTAGTGAATACTCTTTTACCCTATACATTCTGGAAATTATTTACGAATGGATTTTTTTAAAACACAGTAAATTCTAAATTAATCTGGGAGTAAACATAGAATTCTCGGACAGAGGTTCACTAGGGAAAGGGATACGTATGCCTACGCTACATAAAACACATATATCAATATACACAACAGTCGAACAAGGAATTATTACCATTACGACATTCCACCAAGGGAACTTTACTGACCGAAGGTTAAAGCGTACCCAATGGAGAGTTTTGGAGAAAAAAATGATGGTAACACACGATGCATGGGTTTCTATTTTTAATTTGTGTGCAGAATGCGAACTAGGCAGAACAACCTACTTAGTTAATTGAATGTTTAAAACACATAGTATTTTGAAGACTTTTTTTAATCAAGAGAATATGAAACTAATGGATCGCATTCACGAGACCTTCAAAGGGGTTTTACATTATTCTTTTACATTAAGTTCACAACGAGAAGGAATGAGTCCCACTGGTGGGTAAGGTGAAAACCACAACGCGTGAAAAGAACTACACATGTTAAATTGTATGCTTACTCTCACAAATACCCTTGTAATATTAAGAGTGCCACCAGTCAACTACATAATAGATTTATAGAATATAGAGGTAGGGTATCTCTCACTAGATGAGGTCGAATATTTATGGGGTAACTCCACAAGGACCAAAAAAAAAAAAAAAAATTAAGACTGAATAGTGGCTTAGTATTTTAACATTTCTTACAGGAGAAGGTGAAATAATACAACAAGACAACCAAGAAACTGCTTATCTCTAAAAGATCCTTTTAGACTCTAATTCGAGATCTGTAAAACCCAGAGGAGCTGACCGAGATGAAACCCTCATAGAACCAATAATCTGTTTTAGTATCAGCTCAGTATATGCTTAGGTTACAGTATGTGAGGGTTACCTTTCGCGTGTAGTAAGGGAACCGAAACCGCCTTAAGCCTATCCCATCATATTTTTCTTTAGGACTGGGTTGTCCATTCTCACCAGCTATTTAACAGAGGAATGGAATGCACAGAGAAAAAACCCTCTACAGTCTCGTAGTAAAGCATTACAATGAGTTACCTCGGGTCTCGTTAGAGGAGTATAATGATGGCTACACAACAACATATTTCCATGTAAAGTGATGGAGGTGGCAAGGTTGCGTTGGACGCAGTGGGCGAGGGCCAGTTCTAGGAATTTACATTCGCAGATCACCATTAATGGTTTGGTTAGGGTTTTAAGTATCGACTGACATCCCTTTAATCTGAATTAGTACCGATTTATTGTGGATTTTTGATGCCATACAGTTAGGGTTACGACTGTGCATTTTTAGTCACACTCGTCTCTCATTTACTTAAGGGTTTTACCTTCTGGTTCCAACTTGTTAAACGAACTTAGGATTGGTGACTGGTATCGTTGGGAGCTTCACAACGATACCAACCGTTAATCATATTGCTAGTCCTTTTGTAATAGTGGTCGGAGTATTAAACATAAACACTTTACAATGAATGAATTATCATGACATACATGTTAATAAGAGAAAACTCTCCCATAGATAATCTCTATGATATATATATGATAAGATAAGTACTTATACTATGGATCAAACTTCCTATAGCATCCCAATAATGTATAGTGTAGTGTATTAGCATAAATATGATGGTAACACTAGATTGGTATTGTAATAGTTTAGGTACTAAACTGTTTATACATTTACCTTTGAACAAGAATGATATCAACTAGGAGACTTATATGTTCACGCATAGTAACATAGGTGAGTGTGTATCTTAATGCATAAACATTAAGGTTCATGGGTAGACTAGGAGATAGTCAAATTATCCCTTAATTTGTCACGCATTTTGATTGTTGTATAACATAGAGTAATTTCAGAGATAAAGTTATTCTACATGATATTACAGTTGTATCAAGAAAAGGATAAGCCTAAGATTTTGAAATTCACTAGTAATGGAAAAACTACCCTACATATATTAAAGTTATGTTTTGAAACAGATATTGAATATGAAATGAGATTTAATGTTCCTAACAATTTTTTTTTTTTTTGTAAATTTGGGGTACATTACATGGGATTTCAAAATATTACATAAAGAATGAGTTTACAATTTTACTGTCACTCATCTATTACTGCACATACTCCAAGACTACTGCATAGACTCTAAACATATCTCTTTGTTATTCACTAATTTTCTGATAAAATGATACCTTGTATCAATGTGCTTAGTTTTGTTCTGAAACTTATGGTTCTTTGATAACATAATGGATGAATTGTTGTTACAAAATATTGTTGTTCATTCATGTTCCTACAACAAATCTTTTAACATTCTTCTCATTCAAATTTCTTGACAAGTTGTTCTTGTAGTTGTGATGTACTTTGTTTCTGTTGAAGAAAGACTCATTATGGGTTGCTTCCTTGATGCCCATGATACCATACATGTACCAAAATGAAATGTGTATTGAGAGGTAATTTTCATGTCATCTATGTTGCGTCCACAATCACTCTCATTGTATCCAATGAGTCTAAAATCTTTTTAAGTGGAGTACTTAATGCAAAAATATATTGTTCCATTTACATATCTCAATATCCTCTTTCCTTCCTTCCAATTTGATTCTTTTTGAGTTTCCATGAACCTTGAGATTAGGCCCACACTCCATACATAATATCATGTCTTGTTGTTGTTAGATACATAATACTGCCAACCAGTATTTTAAACAGTGTGGTATCCACTTTTGACCCTTTATCTTCCTTTATTAACTTCAATCATGTTATGACAGGTGTTGGGGCTTCTTTTGAATTTATCATATTGAATATTTTCATAATTTCATGTGCATATTTAGACTGTGAGATAAATATACCACTTTTGGACTAGTGAACTTCTATTCCCAGAAAATATCTCATTAGCCCCAAATCAGTCATTTCAAATTCATTCTTCATGACTCACTTGAATTCTTCTATGCCAAAATCACTTGTAAAAATCAAATCATCTACATATAAGCAAGCAATTAACATATTACCTCATCAATGTTCTTTTATGTACAAAGTTGACTCATTTTCACTTCTTTGAAATCCATTCTGTGTGAGATAGGAATCTATTCTATTGTACCAAACTCTAGGAGCTTTCTTTACCCCATACAATTATTTCTTCAATATGTATACTTTGTTTTCTTGTCCTAAAACCTCAGAACCTTGTGGTTGTTCCACATACACTTTTTCTTCAAGTGTCCATTCAAAAATATTGATTTTACATCCATCTGATAAAATTTTCACTTGTAGTGCACGAAAATTTCTAACACAGTTCTGACTATGTCCATGCATGCAACTAGTGCAAATGTTTCATTAAAATCAATTCTAGGTTGTTGTGTAAAACCTCTGACAGCTAATCTCTCCTTGTGCTTTTGCACATTTTCTTCTGCATTTTGTTTGGTTTTATAAATCAACTTGACACTTATCACATCCTTGTCTTCAAGTACATACACCAATTTCCATGTCCGATTTTTCTCTATGTATCTGATTTCTTCATCTATGGTTTGTGCCCATACATCATCTTAGAAAGATTCTTCAAAAGTTAATGGATCATCTATTTTTGAAAACAAAACAAAAATGGAAAGTTAATTTGTTGCATGCTCATTATAGATGTCGTGCAAGCTTCTTTTCTTCCTTGGTAACAGACTTGATAAAGTTTGATTGGGAGATGTAGAACTACTCAGACTGTTTGCTGATGTTTGTTGCGCTCTAGGTGTAGACTATGCACCTATTGTTCTTATTGGAGTATTATGCACTGTGATTTGCATCGTAGTGCGAGATATAGAAGAGACTACAAACTTTTTAATAGTATGTTCTTGAACCACTTCATCTTATGTTTCATCATGCTCTATTGCATCAATAATTTTGACTATCTTTGCAATGATTCCATCCCATGCTTCATCCTCCACGAACTAAACATCACGGCTGATTATGATTTTTCTTGGAATAGGATCATAGATATTGTATCCTTTTGTTTCTTCAGAATACCCAACAAATATACATTTCTCTAATTTTTTGTCCATCTTCTTTCTTAGCTCATCTGGAATATGTATGTATGCGATGCAACGAAAAACTTTTAAGTGCGTCACATTATGCTTTAATCATGTCTAGGTTTCTTGAGGATAATTTTTCTTCACACTCTTTTTCAGACATTTGTTCAAGATGTATGCTGCAATTGCTACTGCCTCAAATCAATACTCATTTGACAAATGTTTGGCTCCCAACATACTATGCACCATTTCCATTATGGTTATGTTCTTTTTCTCTGCGAAACCATTATGTTGTGGTGTATATCGCGTGGTAAATTTCTTGTAGATGCCATGAACTTTACAAAAGTTATGAAATTCTCTTGAGATATATTCTCCTCCTCTATTAGTTCTTAGACACTTGAGCTAATAACCACTCTATTTCTCTAAAAGTGACTTAAACCGTTGAAGACAACCCAATGCGTCAAATTTATTCTTTAGAAAATAAATCCATGTCTTTCTTGAGAGATCATTAATAAATGTTGGAAAATAAGTATTGCCTCCTATAGATGGAGTTTGCATTGGTCCACAAATGTCTGAATGTACAATTTCGAGTGGAGATTTTTCTTTGTAATACTTTCAAAATGGAAATGATTCTTTGTGTTGCTTGGAAAATATGCAACCTTCACATATCCTTTCTGGTTTTTCAATCAATGCTAAACATTTTACCATATCCTTTGTGTGTAGCATATTTAGACCTCAAAAGTTCAAATGTCCAGATATGAAATGCCATAACCAGAAATCATCTTGCATTTTAGACTGAAATGTTTCTTTCATTTATGCACCATTTTCTCCTTTCTTAGTACAGTGTGCACTATTTTCTTCATTGGAACTCCACACACTTTCTACTGTAAATGCAGTGTCTAACTGCGCATCTTTTTTTTCATAGAAATGTTGCGCTATATTTTTCTTCTTGGTTGGATTCAATGTTAATGGGAACATTTTGTTACTTGTCATCTAGTTTCTTGCAATAAGTTAATTTCTTGGGAATTTATCCCTAATCACACAACGATTATCTTCCATGTAGATTATGTATCAATTATGTTACCATTGTCATGTGCTCATTAGATTATGATTCAAATAAAAAACATAATATACATCATACATAATTTTTTGTTCTCCTTGCCTGGTTAGAATGTTTATACTGCCTTTTCCTAAGATAGTGACTTGGATATCTATTCCAAGTGTAACCTTGGTTTGAGATGACTTATCCAAACTAGAAAACAAATCTATGCTTCCTTTCATGTGGTTACTAGATCCTGAATCTAAATACCATATGTCACATGGAATTGCTTGAGCAACATTTAATTCAATTGAGGATCTATAGGCATTACCTCAGTGTGTGCCATAAACATAGGATCGATTTGTTTATTTGTGTTGTTTGAATGATCTTGACTTTGCTTGTTCTGATTATACTATCTCTTTCTGCACTCATATGCATAATGTCCATACTTTTTAAAGTAATGGCATTGAATGCTTTTTTTTCGGTTCTTTGACCACTTGGATGATTGGTATTTAGGTTTTGTCCTCTTCCACTAGTATTTCCAAGACTATTAATGCATCTGCCTTTAACAAAAATTCTTCCTCTTCTTCCAGAGTTTCAAAAATACCTTCCTTTAACTTGAAGGCAATATTCCATACATTTATCTATTCTACTAGGACCTGGTGGTAGAGAGAATTCAAATAAATCTTAATTAAGTATTTGGCCTTTGTGAGCTGATCAAGGAGGTCGTCGATTCAGGGAATCAATTAACAGTTTCTGACTGCAATTTTATTTAGGGCCCGGTAATAAATGCAGAGTCGCTAGGTTCCATCGTTCTTTTGTACCAACACGATTGGGCTCCCACAAGGTGATGAGATGGGACGAATGTGACCCTTGTGGAGGAGTTCTTGGATCTGCAGCTTGATCTCCTCATTCTCTAATAGAGAGAGACAATAGAGTGGCCCATTGGGTAGTGGTGCTTCGGTGGTCAGATCGATGGGGTTCTTGACCTTACAATGAAGAGGTACCCCGATAGGTGAGGATAAAATATATGAGTATTTTTCCATGACCTGATCCATTTTATTCTGTTGTGTGGAGAGGTCACCCAAAAAGACCCTAGATGTAGCTACAACATTTCTCTCATTCTGAGAGTGAATCACGAAGAGGACAAACTTCCCTATCTAAGAGTTGAGCTTTCTACATTTATTGGAAGAGATCAAGGAAATAGCACTAGGTGGGATTGCCTAGGGTATCCTATACAATTTCTTGTTCAGAGTAATAATAACACTGCAATTCCTAGACTCATATACAACATGACATTTCCATAAATATGGTTGTCCCAAAATAACATTACAAACTTCGAGAGGGAAAACATCACACAATACCTTTTCTTTGAAGGGATTGATTATGTATGAAAAGCGACATTGTTTTCTGACACGGATGTCGCTTCCTTTGCAGAGCCATCAGACAGTGTAGGTTTGCGGATTCGGCTCTGTCGGCAAGGTGAGTTACTTGATGGTGACAACTCCCCTTCCTTCCTCCTTCGGGCCTGGCATGACCTCTCGGTCTAGGATCATTCAAGTTGTCGAGTTGAATGACTCATTAGGCTCCTGATGGAGCTGATCTTGACTTGACATAGGCCCTTTTTCAATCCCTTGACACTCGCAATGTGGCACCTGCGGACCCTCTTCTTGGATCTTCTGTTGTTACTCCTACTTCCTTAGCTCTCGATGCTAATATAATCCCTTAGTGTGACCACGAGTTACAGCCGTGGGCCAAATCCCTTCATGACTCCATACTTTGGCACTTTCACAAATGACTTCCTCCTCCTTGCCAACTTCTAAATCGATGTTCATGCTTCGAGACCAGATCTACAATCCTTATTCTTCTCGCGATCAAGGTCTTTGATCGAATCATGAGCTCAAATTTTGTGAGTCCTCTTGTCATCTGAATCTACTTCTTCTGATCACCAATCAATGATGTGATGATCCTTTTCCACGTGTCCTTCTAGATTCAAAGGCCTGGATTTGAAATCGCTCTTCTTGACTTCATGAAGATCCTTGTCTACTCTTCGTGAACTTTATGGAGTTCTTCCTACCAAACTTCTCAATCTTCTACGCCCTCTATCCTTACTTGATGATGGATGGATTCTCTGTCTTTGGGACTCCAACAAGTCCTCAACCCCTTTTGATAACTTAGCACATATTCCATTTTCGATACTTAGACTTTTCTCGAAACTCCCTTTTGCACTCCTTGCAGAAATCTGTGAAACTCTCCTACGAATTTGCTCATCTTGAAAACCTTGAAAGTTCCAAGCTATTCTGCAAGTTTTTTGTTCCCTCCTCGTAGTTTCTCACATGAATTCCTAAGATTATGAGGTGAAATATCAACAACTTAGATGCACTCCTTACACTTGACTCAGTTCTTTGACGACTTCTCCCTAAGCCTTACAGAAAGGTTTCAGGCACCTCCTTTCCTTTGTCGATGCACTTCTTGCAAAGCCTTCCTTCACCAGAATGTTCAACAATTCTAGGATTCTTCTACACCTTCAACCGTGTAGTTCCTGAGTATGCTCACGCAAGATCGATGCCCTCCTAGAAGAGTATTCTAGAATGGTCAGTAACTTTGCACTGTGCCTCTCTCCACAAAGTCTTTATTTTCAAGGGACATAACCACCTTGAAATTTCTCCCTAAGTTTGTAAATAAATTTGGCGTGCCCTCCTAGAAACTTATTTTCCGACTCCACTGAGTTTAGACACGCACTCCTTATGTTGGATCATGGAGTTTCCAATCTCTGTCGTGCACTCCTTGCACTTAGCCTAGAGAACCAAACTTATCTTAACACACTCTCAGATAGAAAACAACATCTCTATCCATACAGACGATTTCTAACATTCATCTACAATTATCAAGCATGTAAAAGACATTCATAACACAACATCCATTTCACAAAAAGATAAAATAGGAAAAACTCTCATTTTCTATTAATGGTTAATGCCAAATTACAATGGTGGAATCTGAGATGAAATTGAGTCTTGGCTCTTTATGTTTCTCTTCTTAAAACATGACCTGTCCATCTCAACCTGACCAACCAACTCTACTTTTCCTACAATACAAATATTTATACAAGAGGGATCCATGAGCTTCCCTCAGAAGCTAAACAAATGGTTTCAAATCACCATTCAAAATGCATATCGAAAGGGAGAATTACAATGATGGAAATTTTTGTAACAAATATTGAAATTTTGGCTTTCGGTCCCTTAGGAGAATGAAGGGAAGCATTGGCAGTGGAATGAATGCATACACTGAGCATTAAGCCACATGAAGAAAAATCTCAAGAGTCCGGGTTTTTTTCCATTTAGGATTTGGCCGATGTAGAGATCTCAATAACTACATCCTCGATCCCAGAATTCACTAAAGTATTAAAGGATAAGCCGGGTCAAATAAAGATTAAGTGTTTTAACTGTTAATCAATCCCATCGCAATTTCACGATTCGGGATTTCTCACATTAGGTATTATCAAAGTCATGACACTTAAATCCATGAAGGGTTAAAGATTAATTGCTAATAGTAATTAATTAAGAGTTTTTGTAATACGAATGATTGGTATCTCGCTAATTCCATCAAAATTTCACGATCTCGGGTTTACTTGTGACATATCCCTTGTCGCCAGGATCCCTGAAGTTTCGAAATACGAAATCATGTTTCGTGCCTCATTGATCCCATCGCAATTTCATGATCTAGGGTTTACTTGTGAAATATCCCCTGTCGCCAGGATCCACGAATTTCCAAAAGCCCGAAAGAGTGCAACAAAAAAAGATGAAATATATTTCATGGATTTGGCCAACGTGGAGATTGTAATAACCACTACTTCATTTCCCTGAATCCCGAAAAGCCGAAATCGAGACTCTAGTCATATGCAAACTGCTTTAGAAAAATGCAATTTTCTCAGCCATGGAGAGGCCTTTTTTTTCATGTTTCAGGATTCCTTGCATGTCATAACTCTTGAATACATGATACCCAAAACCCCAAAACCCCGAAACCTGAAAACCCTAAATTAAGACTCTAGTCATATGCAAAACTTACCTTGGTAAAAAACCATTTTTATCAGCCTTTGGGAGGCCATTTTCAACATTTGAATAGTCGATCGACATCTACAGATCCTAAGATTTCTACTGGTGTCTTCATAATTTCATTTGGAGCTTGGGAAGGTAGTCAAAAGTCCCTTGCAATATGAGGTTCGTTTTCGGAAATGTGGTGTTTTTTATTGTGTTGAGTCATCATTTTCAAATGATGATTCTGGGCGACTGGAGGATCAATTTGAGAAATAGTCGAAGGTTTTTGTGACTAAAACATCGAAGATAAAAAGACTCTTTCAGTTTATACACAAATGTTTCTATTTAAGAGATACATATCCATAACCATAGCCCTATGTTTCAGTACTTTGGCCCTTTTTCTATGGCATAAAGTTTCAAGAATTGGTTGTAGTTATTGTTATCTTTTAGATTAGAGAGGATTTCGACCTCAATACATATAGGAGGCATATTTTTAAAAGTAAGGGAAGATAGGAGTAGTACTCCTAGTCTATAACACTTGTTTTCATGTTTAATAAAATAGTGTAGAGTATTTTCAATCTATAGCAGAGATTCTTGTGATGATACTTGCAGAATTTGTCCATATTCTTAGTTTCAATATCACTTCATCTATCTTTTCTTCTTGATTTGTAACTGTTTTGTAATAGAATTCATCCTCTGTTAGATGCTCTGTTGCTGGACAGGTTATAGGTTGTTTCTTGCAGAGATATGAAGGTTCAAAATTCATCCTTGCTAGATGCTCTGTCCCAACTATCTTTTTCCACTAATTTATGCTTGGAATTCACTCATTGCTATGTGCTCCTTGCATTTTGATATGTTTTCTCTTTATTTTGCTGCTGTACTTTTTATAAATCCTTTCCTCTGTAATCAACTTCTATTTCGCCTCTGCTCCATGGATTTCAATTGTCGATGCACTCTTGTTATTTTCTTGATCATTTGACTCCATGCCCAATGGACTACTTTTCGGTCCAGCCCATCAATCCGAAAAACCCAAAACTTTCTATTACCCACAGATCTGCCCACTGTTAAGTTTATTGAATATCCTATTGTGACATATTTTTGAGAGATCTCTCTTGGGTTGGAAGGGGAAGTTTCCAATCAAAAGTGGTTCGAGGTTATCTCAATATTTATTTGCATGCAACCCAAGTCAAGTCCGACTGACAAAATTTATTTCATTTAAAATGTGCTAAGGCTTGGCTCTATTACAACCTAGAACCAACTTTTGTGACAACATTTTCTGGCGCTATTTTCAGGGATGGAGGACAAAGTGATATTTCCTAGGATACGACAAAAAATTCAGATCTATTTATTGATGGTGAACAAGGGATAGGCATTCAATTGGCTGTGATCATTCACCTGGCGACTCCTTGGTTTGTAGACTCTACATGATTTCGCTGGCGACTCCACTGGCCTCAAAATGTCGAATTCGTTCGCTACTCGGATTGCTGCAAGGTTTTCTCCTCTGAACTTTACAAATGTTTATGGTTTTCCAAACACTGTTCCAGACATTAAAGTTTGGGAAGATGTCCTTCGTAAATTTGGAGAATATGTAGATGAAAATCCTGCTCAACACTTGTTTGAATTCCACAAGCTCATGGATGAATTAAATATAGATCATGAAGATTTCCTCATGAAACTGTTTATGTTTTCGTTGGAAAGAGATGGTAGACTCTAGTATAAATCTTTACCTCATTCCAGTATTCTTTCATTGAAATATTTTCACATACTTTTTCATCAACATTGTAAAAGAATTTATTCAGCTGAAATACTTTTTAAAGATTGTTGTAACATAAAATTTATAAGACCAAAAGATCAAATAAATCCTCTTGAAGAGGAGGAAGAAATATCAGAAATTTCTCAAGTTGATGAAGATAATCAGTATGAAGAAGAGTTGGTTGATAAAAAAGTAGGATATGATAGCTCTTGTGATCACATTCAAGAGGAAGATATTCAGTATCATGGTCAATCTACCGAAGAGAAAGAAAACAATAGTTGCTTGATCCAGAAATTACACAGACCACCTCCTCCTTTAACAAAAGAAGAGATAGATATGCTCCTAAAAAGTTATGTTGCATCCCTTGCTTACACAGATATGGAGCATTCACATAGTCCTGAATATGTGAGTGAAACTTCTTCTATTATTAATGCAAATCTGATTTTAAATGATGACAGCCATGAAACTATACAGGAAGTCATTGAACCTGTTTATGATGATGATTCCCTGCCAGGAGATCAGCTTGCAGACTTTGTTTTGTTTCATGAGAAGGATGTGGCTATTGACGCAACCCCACCCTCGGCGGCACGGTCGCTCCACCAGGACCTTCACTATCCACGGCCTGAAGGGTTCGAACCCCTCCTATTCCCCTCGGGAATTATTTACCCACAGAAATACTACCACGCGATTCTCCCTTCGGAAATCGGGAGATCGGGTCTCGCGATATCACGAGGTTCGTGATCTGGCTCTCAGTCACTCAACCGCCGAATCCCGAGTGTCGACGGTCAACGGCCAATGCTTCGGGAAATCGCCACTCACGACGCCGAACACTTATGGTTTGAACCTCCGAGTACCGAGGTGCTGACCCCCGATGTGAGGCCACCTGTCCTCCACTAAGTCTTCCGGGCCCCACGCCGCCACGTAAATCTCGGGACTTCGCGGATCGCGGATCCACACTACCAAAGTTCCCTGCTGCTGGGAACCCCGAATACCAAAACTCCGATACCCCGGATTTGTGCCACCTTCCCCTCCGAGGATCGACGACTCCCGCTAAATCGGGAAATCGCGGATCGCGATTTCGACGTGCATGTAATCTTTGCACTCGCCAAACCCGATTTACCGATGTGCGACGATGATGGGTTCTCTCGTGCACCTGCAGGTTTAACCCCCTCGCAACTCCTCTGTGATCAGACGGTCAAGGCGCTTCGTGAATTCTTTCCTCAAATGAAAGTCGTCGATTCTCTTCCTCTATGAAAGGTTTCTCCGCTTCGCCACCTTCGTCCAGTGCAACTGAAAACAAAGGTGCTAATCCTTCTGAGATTTGTTCCTCTGACTCCTTCAGAGAACTTTCCCGCACACTCCCTGTGCTCGGTCTTCAGCTACCTCCAAAAGTGATGAAGTCTTCTGAGTCCTGTGCGCTCACGATCGCAACAGCCTCTCCTTTCCTTCTCAGATTAGCTACTGAGACTTCACGTCCAACCTGCACTCACCTGCACGACTTGAACGATCCCAATTCACCTTGTGCAAAATGAGAACAAAGGTTCAACTACTTAACCTCCTCGACGCACTCTATGCGGAGGAATTCAACTGCACTCTATGAAGGACTCTCCCGGCTCAAGCAGAGAAACAATTGGAACTCATTCTCTCAGGTTACGAACCTGATATGCAATCACATATGCAACATATAGAAGATAAGAATATAAGGAAGCAAGTATGCAACAAAATAACATCAACAGCACAAAGAACTCAAACACAGCCATGGAATTGAATCAAGAGTCCCTTCTATTAATTCAATCTGTACATGGGGTTTCTTCACGAATTCTCTACTCTGTTCTCTCTTGCTCTCTAATGCTAATGCTGAATGAATGTGAAGGAATGATAATAGTCAACAATACAACGGAGGGTGCCTATATTCCGTTTTCCCTCTCGAAAGCTAAACTGTCTAATCTATAGTTAATTAGTTTATCTACTTGCATTAAATCTACATAAATGCCTCAACTACTAAGGACGAGAGCTTATCTGCTCAAGGTCCGTTACATATATAAAGTGCGCTTCATCACATCAACATTTAATGTTTGGCGTAGCCATATTACAATGTTCCAAAATTTGAATGCTGGCGCTGTCCAGCTATTCTTTGCTCCACGCGCTGGCTCGCTTGGTTGAGTGAGCGATGCTCCTTCATCATCTATCGTGTTTAACAATCCTGAAGAATGTTTGGTGTTCGAGAATGATTTAGATTTTGATGTGGAGGAGTATAAATATGAGATAGAAAACATGCCTGAGAAAGGATTAGAGTTGCTCACCATTGATACCCTGAACATTTTTTTGATTGATAACACTTCAGATTTATATGTTGCACCTAGATATGATGAGTATACTGATGATTATAATATTGTTTCTCTAGAACAATTTGTTGCAATTTTTTCATGGAGGAATGACGGTCTTCAGACAAATGCCATATCATATGAAATATGTTTGGATATCATCTTTGAGAATGATCCTGACAAAAATAAATTGGAGCACACAGTAGTCTTCGATGAAGCTTGTTATTTAAAACCTCAGGACCACGCATTTTTTCATGATCCTTTTGCTGATCTTTTAGATTCATTTAATGGAGGAATATGCTATGTCATGGATATTTCATCACAGGAGTCAAGGAAAAGTTTGAACATTCATGATCAACATCATGTGAGATGGGAGTTTTCAATTTCCTTTTTCATCCTGCTCAAAGAAAGTGTGAGCAAATTCCAAATAAGTAGACAGTTATTGGATTGGATTCACTGGCATTTTTGTATCATTTGATTCGGTGGGAATTTTTCAGTAGTTAGACTAGGTGATGTATATAAATAATATTGACTTTGAGAATTAGAGTACAGTGGTGGTTTACAGTAAGTTTCCAGTTCAGTTCAACATCCAGTACAATTTTGATTTAAGGCATTACGACTCCATATCCCAATGATGCATAAGCAATTTTTTGTTTCGGAAAGGTGCAAGTAAAGTGACAGGGTTCAGAGTTTGATAAGGATCATTATAGGTCACCCAATGGATGAAGGCATGTGGTATACTATTCTTGGCACTTTGCAGGAAATCACCATCCCTAGATGGAGCCTCTATTGTAAAAAATATTGAAATTTTGGCTTTCGGTCACTTAGGAGAATGAAGGGAAGCATTAGCAATGGAATGACCACATACACTGAGCATTAAGCCACATAGAGAAAAATCTCAAGAGTCCAGGTTTTTTCCCATTTAGGATTTGGCCGATGTAGAGATCTCGATAACTATAGCCCCGATCCCAGATTTCACTAAAGTATTAAAGGATAAGACGGGACAAATAAACATTAAGTGTTTTAACTGTTAATCAATCACATCGCAATTTCATGACTCGGGATTTCTTGCATCAGGTATTATCGAAGTTCCGACAGTTAAATCCATGAAGGGTTAAAGATTAATTGCTAATCATGATTAATTAAGAGTTGTTTTAATACGAATGATTGGTGTCTCGCTAATCCCATCGCAATTTTGCGATTCAGGGTTTACTTGTGACATATCCCCTATCGTCAGGATCCCGGAAGTTCTGAAATATGAAATCATGTTTAGCGCCTCGCTGATCCCATCACAATTTCACGATCTGGGGTTTACTTGTGACATATCCGTTGTCGCCAACATCCCAAAAGTTCTGAAAGCCCAAAAGAGCACAATGAAATAAGATGAAATATGTTTCGTGGATTTGGCCATTGGGGATTTGACCGATCTAAAGATTTTAATAACCACTACTTCATTTCCCCGAATCCCGAAAACCCAAAATCAGGACTCCAGTCATATGCAAATTGCTTTAGAAAAATGAATTTTTCTCAGCCATGGAGAGGCCTTTTTTTTTGCATTTCGGGATTCCTTGCATTTCATAACTCTTGAATACATGATACCCAAAACCCTAAAACCCTGAAACCCCGAAACCCGAAAACCCGAAATCGGGACTCCAGTCATATGCAAAACTTACCTTGGTAAAAAAACATTTTTCTCAGGCTTTGGGAGGCCATTTTCCGCGTTCGAATAGTCGATCGACATCTACAGATCCTAATATTTGCAGTTTTCTCTTCATAATTTCATTTGGATCTTGGTAAGGTAGTCAAAATTCCCCTGCAATATGAGGTTCGTTTTTGGAAATGTGGCATTTTTTACTGTGCTGAGTCATCATTCTCAAATGATGATTCTGAGCGACTGGAGGATCAGTTTGAGAAACGGTTGGAGGTTTTTTTGCCTAACACATCAAAGATCAAAAGCCTCTTTCAGTTTATACACAGTTGTTTCTATTTAAGAGATACATATCCATAACTTCATCCCTATTGTTTAGCAGTTTGGCCCATATTCTATGGCAGAGAGTTTCAAGAATTTTTTGTAACTGTTGTTATCTTTTAGATTAGAGAGTATTTCGACCTCAATACATATAGGAGGCATATTTGTAAAAGTAAGGGAAGACAGGAGTAGTACTCCTGGGCTGTAGCACTTTTTTTCATGTTTAATAAAAGGGTGCAGAGTATTTTCGATCTATAACAGAGATTCTTGTGATATTGCTTGCAGAGTTTGTCCATTTTCTCAGTTTCAATATCAATTCATTTATATTTTCTTCTTGATTTGTAACTTTTTTGTAATAGAATTCATCCTCTTTTAGATTCTCTGTTGTTGGACAGGTTATAGGTTGTTTCTTGCAGAGATATGAAGGTTCAGAATTCATCCTTGCTAAATGCTCTGTCCGAACTATCTCTTTCCACTAATTTATGCTTGGAATTCCCTCATTGCTAAGTGCTCCTTGCATTTTGATATGCTTTCTCTTTTTTCTTTTGCTGTACTTTTTATAAATCCTTTCTTCTGTAATCAACTTCCATCTCGCCTCTACTCCATGGATTTCAATTGTCGAATCAGTCTTTTTATCTGCTTGATCATTTGACTCCATTCCCAATGGACTACTTTCCAGTCCAACCCATCATTCCTAAAAACCCAAAAATTTCTATTACCCATAGATCTGCCCACTGTTAAGTTTATTGAATATCCTATTGTGACATATTTTCGAGAGATCCCTCTCGGGTTGGAAGGGGAAGTTTCCAATCAAAAGTGGTTCGAGGTTATCTCAAAATTTATTTGCATGCAACCCAAGTCAAGTCCAAGTGACAAAATTTATTTCATTTAAAATGTGCTAAGGCTTGGCTCTATTACAGCCTAGAACCAACTCTTGCGACAACATAAATATTCTCCAAATCAAATGTAGATCCATTTTTTTGTCAGCCTATTAATGGCGACCTTATATCCATCTTGACCAAAAGCATGATTTTTTTCTTCCATCTTGTCATCAATTAATGCATGGATCTCATCTTAGATTTTGAATGAAAAAATGAGATCGTGATGCCTCCCCTTCCTTGAATTCTCACCACACGTGTTAATTGGTTGGCGCATGCTGAGATGGAGCGATAATACTGCATCATACTCCACAACAAAAAAAATCATGAGCTCCTGCTCGTGAGCTTTCCACATGGCTGAAATCCACCTGGATCCCAAAATTTCTCCTGGAGATGTCTCTTAGATTCTTTGCTCTACTGCTTCTGTTCCTGCATCTTCCTTACTACTCATGTAGGTTTATCTTCATCCATCTTCCTCGTGCTAATAGATTATTCTATTGACTACAACATCATCTTCCTTATATCCTCGATCATCATGTCCAACTTCTCTATTAGTTGGTTCTTCTATTGCAGACTAGCTCATTGCACTTGCTCCTTGTCAATGGGTAAATCACACTGACTTCCCAAGACACCTTCTTCCTGTGTGGCCTTAACTTTTCATTTTGGTGCAGTCTCCACTTCTGTAGGCTCCTCGTCACAAAACTATTTTTCAAATACCACTTCTCCTAATAGATTTTCTCCTACCAGTCCTTCGGTTGTTCCCATTTCAACTTCCCCTAGCTACTCCTTATGTTGGTATAATCCTTCATTTTCTTCTAACCTAGCCTGTTGGATGTGCATTCTTTGTACTACCACTCTCCTCTCAAGAGTTATTAATTCTTCACATAGACTAGGAAAGTCTATGTCATCTACTCCCTCCTCTACTGCAGAACCTAGCACTGCAATCATATCCTATTCATCTTCCTCGCTAAAAACATCAAGCAATTTTGTTGAATGGTCTTTGCCTTCCCTGGGGACAAACATCAGTATATGTTCCTCATCCTTATGGATAGTCTATGATTGGTGTCTCCCTGTTCCATCTGCAACATATATGCTAGCCTCTCCTCGGTCACTTGGTAAGAATATCTCAACTCCTCCAATGATCAAAACGTCCCTCTGATCCTTATCCTCTACTGTGATGGAAGTTTCAAATTTCTCATCATCTCCATTCACACGGCTCACAGTCCTGCGTGAACTTCCACCTCAGTGAGGTCTTCCTTTTGCCTCCCCTTCATCTACCAACGAAATCTCTGTTGATCTCGTCTCTTATCCCTTGCTCGCCTGGTTGTAACATCCCCAAACATAAATTATTATTGAAGTCTGAAAAATACTTAGGAATTTATTTCCGTTTTTGGTAAATTCGAAATTGAAAAATTATTGCCATTTATGGCAATTCTAAATTTCAAATTTAGTTAATTGTAATTTTTTTTTTTGATAGCTGGGAAATGATTTGATTTTCCCAACCAACTATTTGACTATGACAATTGTAAGAAATAAATAATTTTTTATTTTATTGCTGAGAGACAAATGGAACAACTGGGTTGAAATCAGTTGACCATGACTCGATGAGTGGGGAACATGTTGGAACTACCTCAGGGTTGAATGTTACAAGTGGAAAATCAAGAATTTGGCTATTGGCAACCCTTGAAAATGAGGGATTTGTAAAGTTGTGAAAATTCCCAAGGGGAAAAGACCTAGGCACAAATGCTTTTGGCATATATAACATATGAGAGGAGGTAGGATGTTGCCTAGTATGCTAAGGAGAGGAATATAACTTGTTGTTATGATCATTGGTTTTTGAGTGTGAGGCAAGGAGAATTTGTTTTTGATTTTGGAAGAGGACAATAGAAAATGAGGAGTTTGGAGTTCGCCCTCATGGATTCATGGTCAAGATAGGGGGTGATCAAAGGAAGTAGATTGGTTGTTTCGTTCTAGGGTTGGGAGGAACTTGGTTGTTCCTTTTGTTGTCCCATATTTTTGTTCAGATAAGTAATCCTATCTATTGTTTGCTGATTTTTTTTACTGGATGATGCCTAAGTGAAATAAAACGATTTGTAGGATGAACCTTGGAAGTGATTTTGTTAACAAATACATTTATGAAAGCCATGGTGTGTGAGTTATGGTAGGTACCTAGGATATACCTATAACTTAAATAATTGAGAACCTTTTGAGGGTTATTTTAACCTCTACCAGGCATGTAAATACATACATATAGATTTTCATATTCAAGTAATATATAACTATGAAAGTGTTAGGCATACATTATGGAAACATATTAGCAGATATGCGTATACCCATTTTCGTAGACAGAAATATGCACAGCTATATAAATAACTAAGGCACATTGATTGTTGCTATAAATATCAAAGTAGGCCCAGAAGGAATATAAAATAGAACTTCATATGTGAATGCATGCTGCTGCCGATACCGAGTTTCTAAGTTATATAAATATTTAATATACAGAAACTAATTATTGATTGTTGCATAACTTGAAACTCGAGTCTTTCCCATTAAATCTGACTATATAATTGGAGTAAATAGTGCAATCCTATTTAATTACAATAATGCAGAGTCAAGGGTTTGGCAATGTAAATACATCAAACACATTTCATAAATCCCAGAATCACACCAAAAATTAAATGAGTATTCAAACTCTACAAAAACGCCCTAATCCATAATAAATTAACAGTGGAATTCAGAGCCAATGCAGAGTTTTTCCCCTCTATTTCTCCTTATGGATTTAAGATACAAGAAACCAGATTGATAGGAACTGGGCGTGAAAACTAATAAAGAGTATCCTAGGTGACACCTGTATCACTGGAACAAAAACCTGGATGGTTATTTTTTTTTCTTGAACACTATAAGGTGGAACTCGAGTACCTTTCGAGTGGGGTCCTTTTAATGACCCAATCCATCGAGTGATCCAACTCTACAAGATAAGATTAAACACGTCAATATCATATTTATGGAAACATATCAACAACAATAAATATCAATGAAAGTGAATATCAATGAAAGAGTAAAAGTTAAAACATTTGTTTTTGTGAAATTAAAAATAATTTAAATATGAGCATTCACTTATCTTGGAGATGACATGGGATTATTTGCCTCAAGGTCGGCACTGAGTGAATTGTGCATCACTAAAGAGGAGGAGTGGGTTAACATTTGGTTGATGGGTACCCTCGCCACATAAACAGGGGTCCCATCATTAGTTATTGTAACTGAATATACACTAAATGAAATGTGCAGTATGTAATAAAACATTTAGAACTCTGTAAATACATGTAACATACATATTGCATAATCCAGAATGGTAAAAGATACACAATATAAATCACTTCTTATAGAACTTCCCATTTTAGATCATCGATAAGGTTGTAAGTTACAGGCCCTAGATTTATAAAAAGGGGGTTACCACGTAAGGGCATGATAAATGCAGTGGACTTATGGATATGGATAATACTTTCTTTTTTGACCACAAAGTGGATATTGATAAGCGTAAACATAGATTCCTAGAACAATGCATTTGAACAAATCACAAGATGAATTTAAGACTGGAATTTTAATCCAGAGTGGGAGTCAAGTAATTTTAATAGTGCATGTATAGATATGATGAGTGTAGTGATAAACCAATCACAAGTATACACAGTAACCAAAACCCCTTACCTTACCTCAGGAAAGGGTTTTACCCAACAATCAATAACCGTGGGTGGAGTAAGTTGGCCGGCAGCCTTGGGTGTATAACTTTTCATGAACCAAGACTTCTAAAGACCCAATACTTTTTTTTTGTTTTGTTTTTTTGTAACTAGGGGAATCGGTAACAACGACAGTATCATACTCACGTGACACGAGGTCGAATCCTGTTGGTTTCCTTATAACGCTTAGAAATAAACACATAACCCGCAAGCATGCCTTTCGAGTAAATAGGGGTGAGAATCGACCTTGAGACCTCATTTTACATATTTCCTTCCATTTACACGACACTTGCCAATCGGTCTACACCCCTGCGGGCCTAAATACCGAATACTTGATCTAAAACAAAGAAGTAAATAAGCAACACGTCGAGAAGTGTTTCATAACTTATGAATATAAGGAATAAGTAAAAATAAGTCCAAGGTCCTTAGCGCTAGGTTATGCGATCTAAACAATCATACACAAACCAAGAATATAAAACAGATTACAGTATGAGAAAGGAGTTACATATAACTATTTAACCACAGATCATACCGTCAACTCTTTACTTATGACAGACCTTATGATACAGAGTCATATAGGGTGGAGGTTTGATACCCTCGTAGAATGAGGCCATAGTTAGACCCAGAGGGACAAGCACATCCAATAAATACTGAGAGGTGCCTCATTATAGAACTATTCAAGAATGGCTTACGAGAAATGAAAACCCTGTAGCAGGAAATGATTGTGCTCATGGGTTAGACCAAAACTGCAAGACACTATGATATAGGGTTCGGTTTCATCATACAGAACTAGGATAGTAGTACTCTAGAATCTTTAGAGAACTGAGAACGAATACACATCCAACTAACTTAAATTGAAATAGTTATAGAGGTAATCCAAAAAATTCACGAAGGACTTGTTCTACAACCTACTGTAAGTCGGGTGAGAAAAGGTTGGCCCAACATATCTAGTAAAGGAGTGACCGTTGGAGATGAAATGGCTTCATGCCTACATTGGATAGGATACCTCCTCTTCACGGGGGTTACACACATATTGAAGTTGCAGAGCTATTGCAGAGCGATTTATTTCCAAATTTACATAGCGCAAGGGAAGGAATAAACAATAGCCTTAGGAAAACCATCTGCCTAATGGATTAATGGTGAGAGTTACACATTTTACCTAGACCATATGGTTAGGGAGAGGTGGCATAAACTCAATGGGAACATAGGTCGAACGATGGGCCAAAGGTGTACACTACAGAAGACACTTAAATGTCCCAGACATAGCTATTTAAGTTGTGACATTTATATCTCTGCAGTTTCTTGTCAACATTCATGGTGAAGGGAACGAAGTTTCGGTTAGGGTTATGGTTTAGTTTCCTAGACGTTTTCACTTCTTGATACTTACATATCAGATTGTTAATCCTTACACCAGACTTGGTTACCTTAGGGTCATTAAAACAACTAATAATGAGAGTGTTTGCCAACTGTGAACCATAACCACCTGAGTATTAAAGCCTATGTGCACTAAGGTCATTTTAATAATGACTATGTGTAATAGGGACACTTCCCGCACACAAATTGGAGTTGACCATACATTTCCCCAATGATCGTTGTGTTTATACATTAAAAACTAAATCTTGGTATGTCTTATGTGTTGCCCGGTTAGAATGGAAATTTCTTAGGATGGATGTCCTAAGACACACACACACACACACACACACACACACATAATCATTTTATGCAAATAGAAGGGAAGCTCTAAGGTATTTATATATGGTCATGTTATACACATATCATTAAGTTTTCCAAGTGAAATAATTGTTATTTATTAGGATACTATTTCACTCTATTGTTGAGAATAGGGTTGAGTTATCCATAGATTAATACATATAAGTAACTTGCACCTGTGACGAGGAATAATATGTGTAAGTTATTTAGTATAGTTACTGAACGCGTGAAAGGTTGGAATGGCGAATGAGAACCTCTAAGAATCCATATTAATATTTTTTTTAAGTTGGTAAATTTTGTGAACATTGCATATGGTATCAGAGAAAAGGTTACAAGACTTGTACCTTAAATAGGGCCAAAAATATCTACTTAGCACATATTTTCTATTTTATGAAAAACTGAAAAAACAATTACTATTACTAACAGAAAAACTTTATTTTTGTTGTTATCATGGCAGCACAGAATGAAGCTAAGATCAAACTCAAGGAGAATCCTGAGAAAAGACTTCCTTAAGAACAGAGGTAAAATAGTGATGAAATTTCACCTATCGAGATTATGGAAACTATGAGAAATATCATTGTGGAATTACAAGTTTTCAAAGTAGACAATGAGAAACTGAAAAAGGCACAACAAGAACAATAGGAAATAAAATAAGTACTTTTGCATAACATAGTAACAAAGAAGATCCCAAAGGATAATAACGAGGAAGAAGAGGTCAGTAAAAGGGCCTCCAAAAATTCTAGTCCCGAAGGAGAAAAAAGGGATAGCTCTTCCGAAGGTACACCATCAGCAAAAGAAAAAACAAACATAGGAAGAAAAAGGAAACATGTGGACCATCTTGAGGGAGATTTTAAAAAAATAAAACCCTACACCTTTGACGGGGAATCCAGGACAGGAAATGAGGCTGAAGCATTATTACTAAACATAAAAAGGAATTTCCAAATCTACAATTATTCCAACAATATGAAGGTCAGAATGACCATCTAGAATATGAAAGGAAAAACTAGCATATGGTGGCAGGACCTGAAGTTGGCCAATGGCCTAAAGGAAAAATAGATGGAGTGGTCAGATTTTGAGAAATACTTTAAGAAACAATATTTATTTGAAATTTAATATGAAAAGAAAACCAAGGAATTTTATGAACTACAACTCGATCAAATGTCTATGGATGACCTCATTGTAATGACCTCCTCATTACGACAACAACTCTGTTAACAGGTGCAATTTTTTATTTATTTTTGTTAAGGTGTGTGCGTGCGTGTAGAAGTAACAGACACACTTGAATCTACGTCCCATTCGACAACCAACAAGACACCACCACAATGTTCATCACAAGAAGACTGAAGGCACACAACAAGTAACAACAAGCAATAAAGGACCATAGACATAAGGTGCACAACACAAACATTTAACGACATATTGGGTTATACACAGTATGAACACAGAGGGATGAATCCATAGTAGTAGATCTTCCTATTTCTGCACAGGAAAGCAGGGCATTTAATCTTAGTCCTCTGCTCCGGAGAGAGAGAAGGTCAAATAGGCTCCTGGCCGACTGCTCAGGCAGAAACTAGTATTCTTTGTCAGGTGTGTCGCAAGAGTGGAAACCCTGCCTTTAAAGGGCCCGAGACTCTTGATACAACACTAGATTCTTTACACAGGAAAGACACACGCATAGAAATCTTTGGAAAAAAAATTGGAGAATTACGATGAACCACGACAAAAGTAAAACTGACCACCTGCCCATCCTACCCTGCAAGGTTAGGACCTCCAAGATACATAATCAATGCTCAAGCCCAGGTTCCCATCTATTTTAACCATTTAAGGTCTCAGGGCTGGCAACTGTTCTGAGGAACATGGAGGTGTCTACATCCCGCCCGACACAAGCAGACTAAGCAATGAAAGACAACCAAGTACAACCAAATCAACAGACAACCACACCCTCTATGGAATACATAAGTCCACCCACTATTGAGACTCCATGAAAATAATTACAGACCAATTACTCCATTTGTTTTTCTATTAGACGACGATTTACAAACTCATTCTTAAATATGTAAATCAACTAAATTCAATCCCCATTTACTAAGCCATGGTAACTCCTTGTACTTAATTTCAAGGATAGTTCATGATATATGTTTATCACTAACCATAATTATTACAATAACATAGCATGAATGAATAATTTCATTACATTTGCCTTACATTGCAATAGGATAACATCCACATTTCATCTCATATGTTAGTATCCATAAATAAACTACCATGACATCTTCATAAAAGCTAGAATCATTACGTTATCATATAAATACTTTGCAATTTAACCAACTAAGCAGCATGGTCATTACACTAATGATTAAGACATTGATAGTCTAATATATTGCATTAGATTACACTGCCAATTCCTCACATGATTATTTCATACATCCCATCATAAGACAATTCATTAACTTAGCATTACTTTACTTCATTATAATATAATGTAGTAACATTGCAATAACTTGTTGCAATAACATTACCATAACCTTATCTTATATTACCTTTACCCTAACATAATGTAATAATGTAAGAATGTAATAATTCCAAATCTGGAAGTTACATAGAGGCAGTAATACATCTGGCAGTTACATGATTCTAATAAGACAGTAATAATAAGATGGTAGTGAGATTTACATAACAAATGTCGATATGATAATAAAATAACAATGTAATCATTAATATGGAAAGTATCAATCTGAACTGTAGATTTCTGTGCCTCCTATCTTCATCAAAATTCTGTGCAAGCATAGTTCAATGGGTCATTGATTTCTGTGCTTCCTTCGTTAAGAAAGTTTGTAATGGATTTGATTTCTTCTATATGCTTCACATTCAAATGTATTTTACCTTGAACTTGAGATTTAAGATTTTCATATAGGAAAAGGAAAATTATAATATATAATAACAAGTGTAAACTTTTCATATAACTTTACATATCTACATCACCAACTTTTATTGATTTCTAATAAACAAAATAAACAAAATATAATATATAATAATACGAAATTATCTAAAATAATTTTTATTTATTAATTTCTAATAAATAAAATATATCAACATATAATATATAATAGTGTAAATATTGACACCACCAACTTCTATTGATTTCTCAATGTAAATACAAAACATAAACCGCAGAACATAAACACTGTAATACAGAACATAACGCTGTAATACAGAACATAAACTCTGTAAATGTTCTATTTTTGAATATTTTTATAGGAATTGGTCTGAATGTTGCAAGGTAAATTTAGACAAATTTCTGTTGTTTAAATTGTTTTTCTGAATACATAAAGGGATTCAGTTTGCTAAAAAAGTCATGGGTACTAGAAATTAACCATTCAATCCGTAGATCCAACCATTCGTCATCACAGTAAAATCAAATGGAAGAATGACCGGAAAACCCCAAAATGTAGAACCTTCAGACTACGGCTATAAAGGGGTGTCTATATACTGTAAACAATTTAATTTCCGAAAAACGAATTGCCAAAACGAATGCCCAAAAACAAATTGCCAGTTAGTTAAAAAAATGAAGTGCCAATAAGTTATAAACTGGAATGCCCAAAAAACGAATTACCAGTAAGTTATAAACTGGAATGCTCAAAAACGAATGCCCAAAAACGAATTTCCAGTAAGTTAAAAACGAATTGCCAATAAGTTATAAACTGGAACGCCCAAAAACGAATGCCCAAAAACAAATTTCCAGTAAGTTAAAAACGAATGGCTAGTAAGTTACAAACTGGAATGCCCAATATATCCCATTAATGCCATTTAAAACGCAGACCATTAAAACGCCCAATATATACAAAAAGAAAGCCCACTGTATAAAAACGCCCCATATATAAAAAGAGAAAACCCACTGTAAACAACACCCCCTGCACTACATAGATGCCCTCAACCGAACACAACGCCTACTGAATACAATGCAACGCACACAGAAAACAAAAATGCAACGCACAAGGAAATTATACACCATGGAAACAATTTCTTCAACACCAGATCAAGCCCAGATCAACTGATCTTAGAAATAATAAAAAAAATGCCCAACGAAAGTGCTAGAGAGAATGCCATTACAAGTTTTAATTCCATAAAATATCCAGCAATGAGATCGCCAGAACCAACATTTCAGAACATCTTATCCAACAAGCTTTTCCAGAAACAATATCACTGTAGCATACAAGGACGAATTACAACAGCTGAAGCAACATCTTTACACTAATACATCATAATTGCCAAAGTAAATAACTAGGCAGTCTACTCTACTAAACACATGCGCATACCGTTGCCTTGCGCCCTCTTTGGATGACGTCCCGCACTTCGTGATGCGTCCCGCGCTCTGTGCCGCTCCCGCTCATCAACCGTAGAGACTACACCGGTACCTCCCAACCAATTGCTAGGGGTACTCTGCTTCCCCCCTTAGCCCCCCGAGCCACAAAGGGGCCACACAAGATCCAAAATATAAGTCTAGCTTCTCAGCTCGCCTCACAAGGCTGAGCTACCACTCCACTCCGAGCTGAGAAAATCCCAACTCCTCACAAGCAATCAGTCAAATCTCAATCCGACAGCATAACGTTACTCTAACCGTTCATCCCCTTCTTCATCATCTTCCCCTTCTTTTATAGAAATTTGAGACCCNCCCTTCTTTTATATAAATTTGAGACCCACCTACTTTCCCTAAATCACTATTGATTTAAGTTTTAATGACAATCCTCTAAAAATTCTCTGTCGTCCAAGTGTCACCCATCCCCCACATTTCTCCAAAATTATTTTCTTTTTAAAAATTAAAAGACTCATTTCCCTCACCTACCTAGAGTCGCTCCTAAAATTACTCCTAGGTGTTCCTAGATCCCCTTACATGCTTTTAATAACTTTCCCTAAAATGAAGTTGCTAAATTTAGTTCTTTTTAGAAAGTCCTTAATTGATGATTCCTTTTTGCTTTTTACCCTATGTCCCCTACTTTCCTTTATTATGTTTCCTTTATTACAAGCTTCCCTATTTCTATTATTTATTCCTTTCCTTTTTTTTTTAAACCAAAAAGATAGATGCGCTAATTAATCCTTTTATTATATTTTTAAATTCATTACTTTTATACTCTCACACATTTTTTTATTTTTATTTTTATTCCTTTTTACAATTAAAACCACGTATTTTAATTAATTTATCACTCTCTTCACTTTACCCCCTTTAATTTTAAGAAGACTTTAACTAACACTTAGGAGGGTTTTAGTTTATGCCCTTATGTTTATTTTTGTGGGGTCTTTTCTTAAGGCTAAACAAAATTTTATCTTAGAGATGTTTTAAATTTAGGTTTAGATTTGAACTGGGCGACAATTAATTAGGGGAGTCTTTTTGAGAATTTCTTAAGGCGTTAAGGTCTTAGGGTCATCTAGGTTTGTCTCATCATCATCATCAATGCGACGTTCCCTTCAGGACACACTATGTGCTCCAAGGGTGCCACTCGCCTCGGTTGTTTCTGTTGTACGACGTGCCCTTCAGGATGCACCACGTGCTCCAAGGGTGCCACTCGCCGACTTGACTGATTGGTAGACATATATAACCCCTGGAGTCAACACTATGCCAGGTGAACTTGTGGGAGACTAAGGGATCTAGGGAATAAGGCCCCCACCTTATTGCGTGCCCCTTAGAATCATCATGAGCGATTGTCGCAGTCTTCCCTCACGGCATCGTGGATCCTCTCGAACTACGTAATCGTTAACGTACAATTCGAGCCACAGCGGGAGTGCTAGTAGGCTGTGGCAGGGCTGCTTTCCACACCTCTCCCTCAACCTCTCTAGAAATCGTGTATGGCCCCTTTACTCCATATGTGAGTCTGGTCGGCAAGCTATCGTCAGCCTGCATCATCAAAAATCGTGTCAGATCATGTCAACATCATATCATCAGAACAAAGAAATATCACAGTAAATAAATCAACCCAAATAGCACACTCCCTGACTCAATCTGGAGTCCAAGGGGGTTCCACCGATGCCTCTGCCTCCTCAAGGTCCAAAACCCTGCACACTCAATGAAATTGAGTCAGCAACACCTGTCTACATCAAAGTAGTAAAAACATCATGTCATTTATCTTAACACATCATAATCAAGGATAAATGTTTTATCATCATAAAAATCCAGATCACTTGCGAGAAAGTGTCCTCAAAGAATAAGTTTTGTAAGTGCGCCAGAGTGGGATGTTACACTGATAAACAAGTTCCTGGAATTATTAAATTTTGTGCCTTATATTTGGGAGGATAAAGTACAAATCCAGTGATTCCTAAGCTATCTACCGCAGTCCTATAAGGAACAAATCAAATTCGAAAACCCCAAGAACTTAAGTGAAGTTTTTAGGAAGGCTAGAATGTGTTACAACCAATACAAACAACGGTCAGAATTTCCCAAGGCTTGGAAAGACAAGAGATAAGAAAGAATGAAGCGGAAGAAGGGATATCAACCAACCCCCTTCCGGAATGCAACAAATATTTTTCTAAGGAAAGAGTTTCATAACACCCAAGGAGGTGGTTAACCAGTCAATCTAGGAACAAAGAAGTTTGGGGACAACCCCAGAGAACCGTTGAAATGATGGGAATGTGGAGAACCTCACTTAAGGAGGAACTACCCACAATTAACCTATGCAACTAGGACTATGGTTCACAACATACAAGAAAAATCTATGGTGAGAGATGTGGGCATACATTTACATCAGATCAATGTAGTCGTGGATGGCCAACAAGATGATCACCAGTCCACCATAGTGGAAGTTGAAGGTAAAGTTAAAAATACTCATGTTTCTATTTTAATTAATCCAGGAGCTACCTTGAGTTATATTTCTCCTGGTGTACTGGAGTCAAATAAAATTAAGAAAACAAGACATGCAAAATCTTGGCTAGTACAACTAGCAACAAGAACAAAAAGAAACGTATATGATTTTATTTCCAACTATGAGTTCGGTTTAGGTGGTCAAAACACAAATATAATTATGAATATTCTACCATTAGGGTCTTATGATATAATTATCAGAATGGACTGGTTAGAAAGGCATAAAGTAGTTTTAGATTGTTATGAAAAATCACTCAAGTATAAAGACGAAAACGACACTTTTAGGACAGTTCAAGGCATACAAAAACCAATCTTAGTTAGGCATATTTCAGCAATTCAATTTAAGAAGTGCATGAGAATATCCTAGTGTATTCTAAGTTTGTTTTTGTATTTATTGACAATATCCTAGTGTATTATAAAACATAAGAAGAACATGAAGAACATCTGAGGATAATACTACAAACCTTAAGAAAACACAAACTGTATGATAAATTTGACAAGTTTGACTTTTATCAAAAGAAAATACAATACCTAGGACATGTAATATTTGAAGAAGGCATTGCAGTCGACCCAGATAAAATTAGATACATATTGGAATGTTCGATCCCTAATAATGTAGCAAACATCTGTTCATTCATGGGAATCATCGTATAATACAACATATTTATAGAGGGATTCTCCAAGATTTCTTACCCTATCACATCTTTACAAAAGAAGGGAACCAAATTTAATTGGTCACAAAAATGTCAGGACAGTTTTAATAAGTTAAAGAAATTGCTAACAACCACACCCATTTTAAAGGTATCATACCTGGATAAAGACTTCACAGTTTGTTTTGATGGAAGTAAAGAAGGTTTTGGAGGTGTCCTAACTCAAAAAGGGAACATTATTTGTTATGAGTCCTGAAAAATAAAAGAGCACGAAGGAAACTACGTCACTCGCAACTTAGAGTTAACAACTGTCATCCACACATTAAAGATGTGGCGAAACCATATAATCAAGAGAAAATTTCTTTTGTTGATTGATAAGACTGGTGTGAAAATTTTTTTTAGTCAACCAGATCTTAACACAAGGCAAGCAAGATGGATGTCCCTATTGAGTGAATTCGACTTTTAGGTAAGACACATCAAAGGTAAGGAAAACATGGTGGATGATGCTTCAAGTAGAAGAATTCATAGGCTATTTGAAATGAACATTAGCATGGATGAAAGCGATCTTGAGCAGAGGATAAAGGCTACAATTAATAACGATGAAAGTTACATTAAAAATGTGGTAGATTTACGAAATAATGCAGAAAATGTTGACATAACAGATCTGAGCTTGGACAGAATGGGTCTACTAAGATTTAAAAATAGATTATACATACCGGATTCTATTGACTTAAAGTTAATTGTTTTGGATGAAGGACACAAGAAACCATATTTGCGTGATATCCAATACCATAAAACAGTAACAACACTAAGGAAGTTATTTTATTGTCCTAATATGAAGGGAGAAACAACAGAATACTTGTCTAAGTGCCAAGATTGTCAATAGGTGAAAGATGAACATCAACATCTAGTCAGCCCATTGTTGGCTCTACCTATGCCAAAATGGAAATGAGAGACTAAATCACTGGATTTTATCACATGTTTTCCTATAACTCAAAAACATAATGATTTAATCATGGTAGTAATTGATAATCTTAGTAAGTATGTACACTTTATTCCTGTGAAGTCCACTTTTAAAGCTATTAACATTATTGAAATATTCATGAAAGAAATTTTTAGACTGCATGGTATTCCTAAAATGGTGATTTCGGATAGAGACATAAAATTTACATCTACATTTTGGAAAAAAATGTTTGCAGTGTTAATACTAACTTGAATTTCAGCACAAGATAACATCCACAAACGAATGGGCAGACCGAACGAAAAAACCAAATCATGGAAGATATGCTACGAATGTACGTAAGGACGAAACCAAGTAAGTGGGAAGACTACCTGCACTTGGTGGAATTTGCATACAACAATGGTTACGATACATTGACTAAGATGACCCCCTTCGAACTACTATATGACAGAAAGTGTACAACTTCGATTAGCTAGGATAAACCAATTGACAGACTCATGGTAGGACCAAAAATGCTCTAGGAAATGGAAAATACCGTAAGAAAAGTAGAGTAGAATTTAAAAGAAGCACATGATGGAAAGAAACGTTATGAAGATATGAAAAGAAGACACCCATAATTCCAAGTTGGAGACCATGTTTATTTAAAAGTCAAAGCAAGAAGAAATTCACTAAATCTAGGAAATTGTTCCAAGTTAGCACGAAGGTTTTGTGGCTCTTTTGAGATATTATCTTGAATTAGACATGTGGAATATCAACTTGCACTTCCTACAAATCATAGAATTCATAATGTATTTCATGTTTCTTTGTTAAAAAATTATGTTCATGATCCTACTCACATGAGTGATTGGAACATGGTGCAGGTGGAACCAGAAGGTGAGTTCCAAGAGAAACCTCTATGCATTTTGGAAAGGAGAGAAATAGCACTACAGAACTAATCCATCGCACAGGTAAAATTGCAATGGAAGCACTTTAATGCTGAGGAGGCCACTTGGGAATTGGAGGGAGATTTGTAGAAATCTCATCCAACCCTACTCCGAGAAAGGAATGAACATTGAGGATAGTGTTGTATTGAAGGGGGAAAGGATGTAACATCCCCAACAATAAATTATTATTGAAGTCTGAAAAATACTTAGGAATTTATTTTCATTTTTGGTAAATTTGAAATTATAAAATTATTACCATTTATGGAAATTCTGAATTTTGAATTTAGTTAATTGTAATTTATTTTTTGTGACTATTGGGAAAATATTTGATTTTCCCAACCAAATCTTTGACTATGACACTTGTAAGGAACAAATAATTTTTATATTTATTGTTAAGAGACAAATGGAACAAACAGGTTGAAATCAACTAACCATGACTCCATGAGTGGGGAACATGTTGGAACTACCCTAGGGCTAAATGTTACAAGTGGAAAATCAGGAATTTGGCCATTGGAAGCCCCTAAAAATCTGGGATTTGTAAATCTGCAAATATTAACAAGGGGAAAAGACCTAGGCACAAATTCTTTTGGCATATATAGCATATGGGAGGAGGCAGGACATGACCTAGTATGCTAAGGAGAGGAATATCACTTGTTGTTATGAGCACTAGTTTCTGAGTGTGAGGGAAGGAGATTTTTTTTGATTCTAGAAGAGGACAATAGGTAAGGAGGAGTTTGGTGTTCATCCTCATGGATTCATGGTCAGGCTAGGGGGTGATCAAAGAAATTAGATTGGTTGTTCCGTTCTATGGTTGGGAGGAACTTGGATGATCCTTTTGTTGTCCCAACTTTTTGTTCAGATAACTACTCATATCTATTGTTTGTTGAATTGTTTTACTGGATGATCGCTAAGTGAAATAAAATGATTTGTAGGATGAACCTTGGAAGTGATTTTGTTAAAGAATAAAGTGATGAAAGCCATGGTGTGTCAGTTATGGTATGTAGCTAGGATATACCTGTAAGTTAAATAAATGAGAAACTTTTTAGGGTTGTTGTAACCTCTGCTAGGCATGTAAATATATACATATAGATGTTCAGATTCAAGTAATGTTTAACTATGAAAGTGATAACATAAATTATGGAAACATATGAGCATATATGCATATACCCATTTCTGTAGAATGAAATATCCATAGCTATATAAATAACTAAGGGACGTTGATTATTGATATAAATATCAAAGTAGGCCCAGAAGGAATATAAAATAGAATTTTGTATGTGAATGCAAGTTGTTGTCGATACCGAGTTTCTGAGTTATATAAATATTTAATATACAAAAACAAATTATTGATCGTTGCATAACTTGAAACTCGAGTCTTTCCCATTAAAATTGACTATATAATTGGAGTAAATAGTACAATCTTGTTTCATTGCAATAACACAGAGTTAAGGGTTTGGTAATGTAAATACATTAAACACATTTCATAAATCCTAGAATCAGACCAAAAATTAAATGAGTATTCAAACTCTACAAAAACACCCCAATCCATAATTACCGTACCTAAGGAAAGGGTTTGACCCAACAACAAATAACTGTGGGTGGAGTAAGTTGGTCAGCCATCTGACGTGTATAACGTTTCATGAACCAAGACTTCTAAAGACCCAATACTTGATAATGAATAAGTAAAAATATAAGGAATAAGTAAAAATAATTCCAAGGTCCTTAGCACAGGGTTATGTGCTCTGAACAATCATACACGAACCAAGAATATCAAACATATTATAGTATGCGAAAGGAGTTGTAGATAACAGTTTAACCATGGGTGATACAATCAACTTTTTAGTTGTGACAGACCTTAGAATACAGATTCATATGGGGTGGAGGTTCGATACCCTCACAGAATGAGACCACAGTTAGACCTAGAGGGACAAGAACAACCAATAAAGACTGAGAGGTGCCTCATTACAAAACTATTCAGGAATGGATTACGAGTAATGAAAACCCTGTAGTAGAGAATGGTTGTCCTCACAAGATAGGTTCAAAATACAAGCCACTATGAGATAGGGTTCGGTTTCTTCATACAGAACCACGATAGTAGTACTCCGAAAGCTTTAGAGGAGAGAGAATGAATACACATCCAACTAACTTAAATGGAAATAGTTACAGAGGCAATTCCAAAAATTCATGAATGACCTGTTCTACAACCTACTGTAACTCGAGCAAGAAAAGGTTGGCCCAACATACCTGGTAAAGGAGTGACCACTAAACATGAAATACCTTCATGCCTACATTAGTTAGTATACCTCCTCTTTGTTGGGTTTACACATAGATTGAAGTTGCAGAGATATTGTAGAGCGATTTCTTTCTGAAGTTACATAACGCAAGGAAAGGAATGAACAATATCCTCGAGAAAAACCTTCACCTAATGGATTAATGGTGAGAGTTATGCATTTTACCTAGACCATGTCATTAGGGTGAGGTGGTAGAAACTCAATGGGCACGGAGGTCGAACGATGGGCCAAAGGTGTATGCTACAGGAGACACTTAAATGTCGCAGAAAGAGATATTTAAGTCATGACAGTTATATCTCTGCAGTTTCTTGTCAACATTCATGGTGAAGGGAACGACAGTCCGGTTAGGCTTATGGTTTAGTTTCCTAGACGTTTTCACTTCCTGATTCTTACATATCATATTTTTAATCCTTGCACCAGACTTGGTTACCTTGGGGTCGTTAAAACAAATAAGAACAAGAGTGTGTGCCAACTGTGAACCATAACCACCTGAGTATTAAAACATATGCACACTAAGGTCATACTAATAACAAGTATACGTAATAGGGACACTTCCCACATGTGAACTGGAGTGGACCATACATTACCCAAATGGTCGTTGCATTTATACATTAAAACCTAGCTCTTGGTATGTCTTATGTGTTGCGTGGGTTGAATGGAAATTCCTAAGGTTGCGTGGGTTGAATGGAAATTCCTAAGGAAGCTATATATATATATATATATATATATATATATATATATATATATATATATATATATATATCTTCCTTAGGACTTTCTAAGGTATATATATATATATATGGAAGCTCTAAGGTATTTATATATGGTCATATTATACACATATCATTAAGTTTTCCGAGTGAAATAATTATTAGTTATTAGGCTACTATTTCACCCTATTTTTTAGAATAGGGTTGAGTTAACCATACATAAATACATATAAGTAACTTGGACCTGTGACAAATAATAATATGTGTAGGTTATGTAGTATAATTACTAAATGCCTGAAATATTGGAATGACGAATGTTCAGATCTAAGAACCCCTATTAATTTTTTTTTTAAGTTGGTAAATTTGGGGAACATTACATAGGGTATTAGAGCAAGGGTTACAACACTTGGACCTTAAACAGGGAAAACAATATTTGCTTTGTACTGATTTTATGTTTTATGAAAAACTAAGAAAAGAATTACTGTTACAAACATAAAAAAATTATTTCTGTTGTGATCATGGAAGAACAGAATGAAGATGAGATCAGACTTGAGGCGAATATTGAGAAAATACCTCTTGATGAAAAGAAGCAAAACAGTGACGGAAGTTCACCTACCGAGGTTCTGGAAACTATGAGAAATCTCATTGTGGAACTACAAGTTTTCAAGGAAGACAATGAGAAACTAAAAAAGGCACAACAAGAATAGCAAAAAATAAATGAAGTACTTCTACATAGCATAGTAACAAAGAAGATCCTGAAGGATAATAATGAGGAAGAGGAGGTTAGTAAAAGGGCCTCCAAAAATTCCATTCGTGAAGGAGAAAAAGGGGACAACTCTTTTAAAGGTACACCATCAGTAGAAGATAAAACACCCCAGGAAGAAAAAGGATACAGGTGGACGATCTTGAGGGATATTTTAAGAAAATCAAGCTGTCCACCTTTGATAGGGAATCTAGGACAAAGAGGAGGTTGAAGCATGGTTACTAGACATAAAAAAGCATTTCCGGATCCACAACTATTCTAGCAATATGAAGGTCAGAATGACCATCTATAATCTGAAAGGAAAAGCTAACATATGGTGGCAGGACCTGAAGTTGGCCAAGGGCCTAAAGGAAAAACAGATGGAGTGGTCGGATTTTAAGAAATACTTTAAGAAACAATATTTATCTAAAAGTTACTATGAAAGAAAAACCAAGGGGTTTTATGAACTACAACTCGGTCAAATGTCTATGTATGACCTGATAAAAAATTTCCTGGAATTATTAAGGTTTGTGCCTTATATTTGGGTGGACAAAGTAAAAATCCAGTGATTTCTAAGTTCTCTACCACTATCCTATAAGGACATAATCAAATTTGACAACCCTGAGTCCTTAAGTGAAGTTTTTAGGAAGGCCTGAATGTGTTACGGCCAATACAAACAATGGTCGGAATTTCCCAAGGATTGGAAAGAGAAGAAACAAGACATAATGAACTAAAAGAAGAAGGGATATCAACCGACTCCCTTCCAGAATGTAGCGAAGAGGTTTCCAAGGAAATAGTTTCATAACACCCAAGGAGGTGGTAAACATGTCAATCTGGGAACAAAGAAGTTTGGGGACAACCCCAGAGAATTGTTGAAATGATGGGAATGTGGAAAACCTCACCTAAGGAGGAACTTTCCATGATTAACCTATGCAACCAGGACTACGGTTCACAACCTACAGGAATCCTCTATGGTGGGAATGTGGGTAGAATTTTACATCAGATCAATGTAGTTGTGGATGGCCAACATACTGATCACCAGTCCACCGTAGTGGAAGTTGAAGGTAAAGTTAACAATAATCGTGTTTTTGTTTTAATTGATCCAGGAGCTACTTTGAGTTATATTTGTCCTGGTGTAGTGGAGTCAATTAAACTTAAGAAAACAACACATGCACAATCTTGGCTAGTAAAAATAACAACATGAACAAAAAGAAAAGTATATGATTTTATTTTCGACTATGAGTTCAGTTTAGGTGGTCAAAAGACAAAGATAATTCTAAATATTATACCATTAGGGTCTTATAATATAATTGTCAGAATGGATTGGTTATGAAGGCATAATGCAGTTTAAGATTGTTACGAAAAATCACTTAAGTATAAAGATGAAAATGACACTATTAGGAAAATTCAAGGCATACGAAAACCAATCTCAGTTAGGCAAATTTCAACAATGCAATTTAAGAAGTGTATGATAAAAGGTTGTCAGATTTACACTATCCAAGTGACAAATCTATTGGAAAAAGAAAATAAGCCTAGTTTAGAGGATTTTGTCGTCTTGCATGATTTTAGATATGTGTTTATTGATGAGATACCTGAATTTCTGCCAAGGAGAGAGATATACTTTTCTATCGATCTGTTTCCTGGTTTAGCTCCTATATCTAAGGTGACCTACCGAATGAGTTTACCTAGCTTAATAGAATTAAGGATTCAACTACAAGAACTGTTGGACAAGAAATACATCTGGCCAAGTGTCTCACCATGGGGAGCACCAGTCCTTTTTGTTAAAAATAAGGACATAACTCTAATATTATGCATTGATTACAGATGGTTAAACAAAATGATGGTTAAGAACAAATACCCCTTACCTAGGATCAATGATCTGTTCGATCAAGTAGGTGGGGCAAAGATTTTTTTCTAAATTGGATTTAAGATTTGGTTATCACCAGGTTAGAATAAAATATGAATACATAAGTAAAGCAACATTCATAATGAGATATGGACATTATGAATTTGTTTTATACCATTTGGCCTCACTATTGTGTCAACAACTTCTATGTGTTTAATGAACAATGTTTTCAGTCAGTACTTGGATAAGCTTGTTTTGGTATTTATTGACGATATCCTAGTGTATTCTAAAACATAAGAAGAACACAAAGAACGTCTAAGGATAGTACTGCAAACCTTAAGAAAACACAAACTGTATACTAAATTCGACAAGTGTGACTTTTATCAAAAGAAAATACAGTACCTAGAACATGTAATATCTGAAGAAGGCATTGTAATCAACCCAGAGAAAATCAGAGCCATCATCGAATGGTCAATCCCTAATGACGTAGCAGACATCTGATCATTCATGGGAATCACCGGATATTACTGCAGATTTATAGAGGGATTCTTCAAGATTGCTTATACTATCACATCTTTAGAAGAGAGGGGAACCAAATTTAATTGGTCACAGAAATGTCAGGACATTTTTAATAAGTTAATGGAATTGCTAACAACCACACCCATTTTAAAGGTAGAATATTGGGATAAAGACTTCACGGTCTATGTGGATGCGAGTAAAGAAGGTTTGGGAGGTGTACTAACTCAAGAAGGTCACATTATTTTTTATGAGTCCTGAAAACTAAAAGAGCACGAACTAAACTACATCACTCATGAATTAGAGTTAGTAGTTTTCATCCACGCATTAAAGATGTGGTGAAACTCTATAATGGGCATAAAATCTATGTTGTTGACACATAACAGTGGTGTGAAAATTTTGTTTAGTCAACCAGACCTTAACGCAAGGAAAGCAAGATGGTTGGCCTTCTTGACTGAATTCAACTTCAAGGTAAGATACATAAAAGGTAAGGAAAAAAAGGTGGTTGATGCTTTAAGTAGAAGAATTCATGGGTGGTTTGAAATGAACATTAGTAGGGTTGAAAGCGATCTTGAGCAGAGGATAAAGGTTGCAAGTAATAACGATGAAAATTACATTAAAAAAGTGGCAGATTTGAGAAATATTGCAGAAAAATTAGATAGAACAGGTCTGAATTTGGACATAAATGGTCTACTAAGATTTAAAAAAAGATTATACATACCATATTTCACTGAATTAAAGTTAATTTTTTTGGACAAAGTACAAAAGAAATATTTTGGTCATCCAGGATACCAAAAAATAGTAACAACACTAAGGAAGTTATTTTATTAGCCTAATATGAAGGGAGAAATAGTAGAATACTTGTCAAGTGCCAAGATTGTCAACAAGTGAAATATGAACACCATCATCCATCCGACCTATTACAGCGTCTACCTATGTTGGAATGGAAATGAGAGACTATATCACTGGATTTTATCACAGGTTTGCCTAGAACTCAAAAACATAATGATTCAATCATGGTAGTAATTAATAAGCTTAGTAAGTCTGCACACTTTATTCCTATAAAGTATACTTTTAAATATATTAACATCGTTGAAATATTCATGAAAGAAATTTTTAGACTGCGTGGTATTCCTAAAATGGTGATTTCAGATAGAGACGCAAAATTTACATCTACATTTTGGGAAGAATGGTTTACAGGGTTAAATACTAACTCGAATTTCAACACAAGCTACCATCCACAAATGGATAAGCAGACCGAACGAACAAACCAAATCATGAAATATATGCTATGAATGTACGTAAGGATGAAACCAAGTAAGTGAGAAAGACTACCTGCACTTGATGAAATTTGCATACAACAATGGTTACCAGACATCGGCTAAGATGAGCCCCTTCGAAGTACTATATGGTAGAAAGTGTACGACTCTGATTAGCTGGGATAAGACAATTGACAGACTCATGGTAGAACTGGAAATTCTCCATGAAATGGAAAATATAGTAAGAAAAGTAGAGCATAATTTAAAAGAAGCACAGGACAGACAAAAAAGTTACACAGATCTGAAAAGAAGAGACTAGGAATTCCAAGTTGGAGACCATGTTTATTTAAAAGTTAAATCCAGATGAAGTTCAATAAATATAGGAAACTGTTCCAAGTTGGCACCAAGGTTTTGTGGCCCTTTCGAGATCTTATCTTGAATTGGACTCGTGGCATATCAACTTGCACTTCCTACAAATTTGCAAATTCATAATGTATTTTATGTTTCTTTGTTAAATATTTATATTCATGATCCTACTCACATGATGTATATATATATGTGTATACCCATTTATGTAGACTGAAATATGCACAACTATATAAATAACTAAGGGACGTTGATTGTTTCTATAAATATCAAAGTAGGCCCAAAAGGAATATAAAATAGAATTTCGTATGTGAATGCATGTTGCCACTGATACCAAGTTTCTGAGTTATATAAATATTTAATATACATAAACTAATTATTGATTGTTGCATAACTTGAAACTCGACTCTTTCCCATTAAAACTTACTATATAATTGGAGTAAAAAGTACACTCATGTTTCATTACAATAACATGGAGTCAAGGGTTTTGTAATGTAAATACATCAAACACGTTTCATAAATCCCAGAATTAGACCAGAAATTAAATGAGTATTCAAACTCTACAAAAACGCCCCGATCCATAGTAAATTAACAGTGGAATTCAGAGCCAATGTAGAGTTTTTCCCCTCTGTTTCTCATGGATTTAAGATACAAGCAACCATATTGATATGAACTGAGTGTGAAAACTAATACCATAAAGAGTATCCTAGGTGACACATGTATCATTGGAACAAAAACCTGGATGGTTTTTTTTTTTTCTTGAACGCTATAAGGTGGAACTTGAGTACCTTTCAAGTGGGGCTCTCGTAATGAACCAAGAGGCTGAGTGATCCAACTCTACTAGAGAAGATTAAAGACATCAGTATCAGATTTATGGAAACAGATCAAAAACAGTAAATATTAATGAAAGTGAATATCAATGAAAGATTAATGGTCAAAATGTTTGTTTTTGTGAAATTAAAAGTAACTTAAATACGAACAATCACTTAGCTTGGAGAAGACATGGGGTTCCTTGCCTCATAGTCAGAGCTGAGTGAATTGTCCATCACCGAAGGGGAGGAGTGGGTTAATATTTGGTTGATGGGTACCCTAACCACATAAACAAGGGTCCCATCATTAGTTATTGTAACCAAATATACACTAAATCAAATGTGCTCAAAACAATCATATGTTCTCTGAAAAATCATACGCGAACCAAGAATATCAAATAGATTACAATATGTGAAAGGCATTGCATATAACAGTTTAACCATGGGTGAGACAATCGAATATTTACTTGTGACAGACCTTACTATACAAATTTATATGAGTTGGAGGTTCGATACCCTCGCATAACGATACCACAATTAGACCCAGAGGGACAATCAAAACCAATAAATATTGACTTGGTTAACTTGGGGTCGTTAAAACAACTAAGAATGAGAGTGTGTGCCAACTGTGAACCATAACCACCTGAGTATTAACACCTATGCACACTGAGGTCGTATTAATAACGACTATGCATAATAGGGACACTTCCCGCATGTGAAATGGAGTGGACCATACATTACCCCAATGGTCATATATATATATATTTGTTTTATGCAAATAGAAGGGAAGCTCTAAGGTATTTATATATGGTCATGTTATACACATATCATTAAGTTTTCCAGGTGAAATAATTGTTAGTTATTAGGCTACTATTTCACCCTGTTGTTGAGAATAGGGTTGAGTTAGCCATAGATAAATACATATAAGTAACTTTCACCTGTGACGAGGAATAATATGTGTAAGTTATTTAGTATAGTTACTGAACGCCTGAAATGTTGGAATGCTAAATGATCAACACTATGAACCCCTATTAAAAAAATAAATTAAGTTAGTAAATTTTTGGAACATTACACTAGCAATTCAGGATGTCTCTTTTGCCCACCTGGAATTTTATGAGATCCACTGATCCACTCTAATTTTCCCCTGGAAATCTATGATACTCTTGGTGGATCTCTTTCCCTTATGACAAAGGTTTTTATCATGCCTCAACCATCTCTATAGCCTTTGTTGCTTCCGTCTGGCCAACAAATTCTGCCCATGCCATTTGGTTGTCCTCTTCAAAGGTCATTCATAACTCCAGTGTACCTTTGATGCCTGTTGCATATTGAATGCCATCTCCTCCATATGTGCTCAGATTTCACTGATATTTTTTTCCATCTCTGCCTTGCTCTTCTGTGAGTGGACTTCTCCTCAAGCATGCTTATGACTCCTAATGGTTGTCTTTCTTTGTCTACATTGCAACTGGATGCTTACCATGTACTGCATGCCTTGAAACAGTTCCAATAGACCATCACACTCTGTCTCTCTAGCTTATAGAAATCAATTATGCATCCTCTCCTTTGTCTCCTTCCCTCTTCCTGAGAGGAATCAAACTCTGATACCACTCTTGGTATCAAACTATATCTATGTCTCATTTCATCCACACCCGGTAGACAAAATCAAGGCTTTGATACCACTCTTGGTGAAAACCCCCCTTCCTTCCTCCTTCGGGGCTGGCATGACCTCCTAGTCTAGGATCGTTCAAGTCATCTAGTTGAATGAATCATCGAGATTCTAATGGAATTGATCTTGACTTGACACATGCCCTTTTTCAATCCCTCAGCACCTATGATGTGGCACCTGCAGACCCTCTTCTTGGTGCTTCTGCTCTTACACCGACTTCCTTAGCTCTTGATTCTAAGCTCATCACTTAATGTGACCATAGGCTACGATCATGGGCCAACTCCCTTCACAACCCCATACTTTAGGACTCTCGAGAGAAGCTTCCTCCTCCTTCCTGAATTCCAAATCAATGAGTGCTTCAGGACCAGATCTACAATACTTTTTCTTCTTGCGATCAACATCTATGATCGAATCACGAGATCTGATTTCGTGAGTCCTCCCATATTCTAACTCTACTTCTTCCTAACATGAATCAATGATGTGTTGATCCTTTCCCACATGTCCTTCCAGATCCAATCGCCTAGATTTGAAATCGATCTTCCTGACTTTGCGAAGATCCTTGTATACTCTTGGAGAACTTTATGGAGTTCTTCCTCCTGAACTTATCGATATTCTACCACCTATATATTTCCTTGGTGATGGATGGCTTCTCCATCTTTGAGACTCCCACAATTCCTCAATTCCTTTTTTGAGACTTAGACTATTTTGGAAACTCCCTTCTTCACTCCTTGCAAAAATCTATGCAAGTCTACTATGACTTTGCTCGGCTTGAAAACCTCCAAAGTTCCAAGCTCTTCTGCGAGTTTTTTGTGCCCTCCTGGAAGTTTCTCACTCAGCTTCCTGAACTTATAAGGTGAAATATCAACACATTATATGCACTTCTTTCACTTTACTTAGTTCTTCAACGATTTCTCTCTCATCCTTACAGAAAGGTTTAAGGCACTTCTTTTCCTTGGTCGATGCACTTCTTGCAAAGCCTTCCTTTAGAAAAATGTTCATCAATTATGGGATTCTTCTACATATTCAATCATGTATTTTCTGGGTATGCTCATGCAAGCTCGATGCCCTCTTGGAATATTATTCCATAGTGTTTAGTAACAATGCACTGTGCATCTCTCCACACATTCTTTATTTTCAAGGGACATAACCACCTTGAAATTTCTCCCCGCTTCTGTAAATAAATCTGGTGTGCATTCCCATCAAATTCTCTTCCAACTCCACTAAGTTCATACACACACTCCTTGCATCGGCTCATAGATTTTCCAGTCTTTGTCATGCACTCCTTGCACTTAGCCTATAGAACCAGACTTACCTTAACACAATATCGGATAGAAAACAATATATCTATCCTTGAAGATGATTTCCAACATTCATATACAATTATCAAACATGTAAAATACATTCATAACACAACATCCATTTCCAAGAAAGATAAAATAGGAAAAAATATCATTTTCTATTAATGGTGCATGCAAAATTACAATGGTGGAGTCTGAGCTGCAATTGAGTCTCGACTCTCTATGTTTCTCTCCTTACAACATGACCTATCCAACCCAACCTAACCAACCAAATATACTTTTCCTACAATACAAATATTTATACAAGAGGGGCTCCATGAGCTTCCCTTGCAAGTTAAAATAATAGTGTCAAATCACCATTTAAAATTCCTATCGAAAGGGAAAATTACAATGATGGAAATATGCTCCAAATAAGATGCAGATCCATTTTTTCGCCAACGTATTAATGGTGACCTTATCTCCGGCTTGTGCGAAAGGATGATTTTTTTCTTTCATCTTTTCGTCAATTAATGCCTAATCTCATCTTATATTCTTGAGGAAAAAATGGGAGGGGGATGCCTCCCCTTCCTTCAATGCGCACCACACATGTTAATTGGCTGGCGTGTGTTGAGATGGAGCGATGATCCTGCATCATACTCAATAGTGGAAAAAATTATGAGCTCCTACTCATGAGATTTCCATGTGGCTGAAATCCTAATGCAGGAGCATCTCTCCACGTCAGCCAGCCAGCCAGCCAGCCCATGTCAGTGCACACATTCAATGAATAGAGGCGCAGCCTCATTTCAAATTTTAATTTTGAATGTAATTAATGTTGTAGGTTGTTGAGCCATGGAGCCATGCGTTTGCACATGCATTAGAGTAGATAGCCTTGAATGTTTGTAAGGCTGAGATCTAGATCTGATTCTAGACTAGACAACCCATTCAATTTAATTGAATAGGGTAAGTGAGTTTAGAGGGAAGATCTCAAAGAGCCCCCTCTTGTAAAAGATAGGGAGATGTTCTTTGTATAATTACAGAGATAGAGAAGAGAGAGAGTAAAGAAGGAGCCGAGACTCTATTGAATTTTGTGCTGAGAACACCCTTCTAAAAAGAGACATTTTATTAATACAAAACAAAATAAGTTTTTCCTGAAAGTATTTATGTGTTGAATGAATGTCTATGTGTATTCCTTATATGTTGTAGTTTAATGTTAGGTATGCATTTGCAGGGGTTGTTTGATTTTAGGGTTAGAGGTATTTGAGGCTTCACACCAGGAGGGTGTGACAGAACGCTATGGGTTCTGATAGCCATGCATAGAGGGTGCATTTCTGAAGACCTCAAGGTTATTGAACACCTTGGAGGCAGGGTTGTGTAAAGAAGATACAGTTGCAGAAAGAATCTCTGAGGAGTTTTGTAAGGCTCTTCCAGGAGGACATTGAGTAGGTGCATACAGTGCACAGGAGATGATAGAATTGTTGGATGTTCTTTGAGGAGACACTATGCCAGGAGGGCATTGAATAGATGTGAAGATAGGCACAGGAGAAAAGAACTCTTTGAGTTCTGTAATTTGAAGAAGAATTTAGAGAAGGATCTTCATAGGGTTGCTCAACACCCTGAAAGACTCAAAAATAGGTTGCTTGAGTGAAGGATTGCCAGGAGGGCATCATAAATTCTCCATCTGAAGGAGAATGAAAAAAGGATCGAGTTCCTTAGAAGTCTGTGTAACGGGGAAGATCAGAATGGATAGCACCTTCGTGCGTGCAAAGACTCTGCAAGGAGTGCAGAAGTTGAAGAATCCTTTGAGGATTCAAAAGGGATAAAGGTCAGGAGGGACAATGTTTGTATACGCATAGGCGAGAACTCAAATTTGAAGAGCTCGTAGAATTAAGGCAAAGGTCAAGGCCTTTAGCACTTGGAAAATCTTCCAAGCATCGGAAGAAAGTGTGTAAGCTCGGGAGGAGCACAACTACCGTCGGATTAGCCGAAGAGATCTGGACTGTTGAAGCTTCCACATCCAGGGAGCAGTGGAGGAGCATGCAGGATAGAAGAGTTTCTGAGTCGTTGGATCTCGCTTAGAATACCCGACAGTCATTGGATCGGCAGGAAGTTGCACAAGGTTTAAACCTCAAGCACAGGGTGGAGAAATCTGAAAATTCCCAAAGAGTGTAGAGTTATCAGTATTTTGAAATTTGGGATTTCAGAAGTCCTGATGACGAGAGGTCGGGACACTTCACAATGAAATTCATGAAATAGATCTGAGCCATCCATTCGGAAGGAGGACAGGTGTCACAAGATTTCCCACATAGGGATTTCGGAAGTCTTGTTGAAAAGAGGTCGGGACACTCCACAGTGAAAGTCCCGAAATAGCAAAAGGATCACAATCGTCCATCTGGAGGAGGACACATGTCATGAGATCACCCATTTCGGGGATTCAAATAGTGGGAACTAGAAGAGAAAGGAGCATTTTGACTTCACACCTAGAGAAGTCCCGAAATGATCTAGACAGTCCATCTGTGGAGGACACGTGGAGGAGATCGAGAGTCCATCGATATTTTGGATATCGAGGATTCGAGAAGATAGAGGATTTGTGTCACTGGGGTCACAAATCATGAAATCATGAAACGATGAGGACTGTCCATCTGAGGGAGGAAACGTGACAACAATCCAGGATTTCAAGGAAAATCCCGAAAGGAAGAGCCCATCGGGATTTTGGAAATCGAGAATTTGGGAGTTTCGTTGACAAGAGGTCGGACTCTCATATTGATAAACCCCGAAAGGATCATGATCATATGATTGAGGAGGAGACATGGAAGAGATCGGAGGAGTTTCAACATTTTGGCCATCAAAACTTTGAGAGTTCTGAGGAGAAGGTGTCCACACATTTTGGTGTTTGGAAACCCAAAATCACGAAAGGAGAAGACCCGGGAAGAATAACATTCTGGCATTTGGGGTATCGTCTTTTTGGGAGTTGGAATTTTGGAAGTCCATAGGATAGGAGGTTGGGCTCTCGTATTGGTAAACCCTAATATGGGACTGTGGATCACGGGGATAGTGGTCACATGGACCAAGGCATATCCCAAGGGGCTAATTGTTGATTGAAGCCTTTTCAACATATCAACATTTCGGAGATCAGGAGGTCAAGGGGACAGAGGCTCTTGATATAGGGAAACAAAAAGTCCCGAAACCTGAAATTTTCTGTCGGGTAAAAATCCATAGACATGTACAGAGGTCATGGCCGAGAACATAAGGACCTGTGGATCGAGAATCTGAGATTCCAGCAGGGAACCAAGAGAGTCCCTTCGGCTCAGGGAAGTGATTGAATGATCTTGTGAGTGGACCTCGGCCTGAGGGTCATAATGGGTCTGCACCAAATCTACCTAGATCCCAAACTTTCTCCTGGAGTTGTCTCTCAGCTCCTCTGCTCTGCTTCTTTTGTTCATGCATATTACTTGATGGTCATGTAGGTTTATCTTCATCCAGGTTCCTCGTGTTGACTAATTCTTTTGTCGACTCTAACATCAAATTCCTTATCTCCTTGATCACCTCATGCAACTACTCTATCAATTGGTTCTTCTATTGTAGATTAGCTCGTTGCACTCACTCCTTGTCAATGGGTAAATCACACTAACTTCCCAAGACACCTTCTTCCTTTATGGCCTTAAATTTCCATTCTGCTACACTCTCCACCCCTATAGGCTCCTTATCACTGAATTGTTGTTTAGCTACCACTTCTCCTGATAGATTTTCTCCTGCCAGTCCTTCGATTGTCCCCAGCTCATCCTCCCCTAGCTGATCCTTATGCTGGTATAATCCTTCATCTTCTTCCAACCTAGCCTATTGGATGTGCAGGATTTTTACTACCACTCTCCTCTCAAGAGATACTAATTATTCACACAGACCATCAAATTCTATGTCGTCTTCTCCCTCCTCTATTGCAAACCCCAGCATTGCAGTCATCTCCTGTTCAACTTCCTGGCTGAAAACGTCGAGCGATTCTGCTGAATGTTCTTCTCCTTCCATGGGGAAACACATCAGTATCTGTTCCTCCTCCTCCTAGATAGTATTTTCTTTCATTCTCCCTATTGCATCTGCAACATCTGTGCTAGCCTCTCTTCGATCTCTTGGTAGGAATATCACAACTCCTCTAATGATCAGAATGTCGCTTTGATCCTTCTCCTCTGTCGTGATGGAAGTTTCTAACTTGTCATCATATCCATTCACATGGCTCACAGTTCCACGTGAACTTCCACCTGAGTGAGGTATTCATCCTACCTCCCCTTCATCTATCAACGGAGTCTATGTTGAGAACATCTCTTCTCCCTTGTTTGAGATTCTGATCGATTTTTCGGCCTGGATGTTTCTATGCAGAATGTCGTGATACTTGATCACTAGATGTCACTAAGAATATTTGGTACCCAACTTGGTGCACAAGTTATGGAAGATATTTTTGAACTTGGGCACTGCTCGGTGTCTTTTCTTCCGCAACATGGTCCATTTTGTGTATAGGTCGTCATAAAATCCAACATGGTAGTATTGTTCCTTAATAACATCCCTGAAAGACTCCCAGGTCATTGGGACTATAAATAATGAGGGTTCCTCTATTTCCTTTTGCTCACAGAATGTTTCCCACCAATATTTGACATGGGGGAATGACTTTGAGAAGGGAAAAAGTAATCTTTTCTCTATTCGATAAGTTATGGACAAAGAAATACCCTTCTAGCAAATTCAACCATTTGTCTACTGCATCTGCGTCTATATGACCGTTAAATATAGGAATATCAAAGTTTACTTGTACCTTGACGGGGGCAACACCTATGTCTGAGGAATATACATTGTTTGTTGGTAGCCGCCAAAGGATTTACGTAAAACTATCCATCATCTCATTCCTATGTTGCATGAGGGATTCCTCGAGCAACATTTTGAAGGGATATACTATTCGATCGTCTTTATTTTATTTTTCCATAGAGGTCGTTTGAGAGTGCAAGAGATTTTGTCCTCAAGAGAAACAAGCTCGAGACCCAATTCTTTGTACCCTGACCTCGTTGGGGACATGCATTAAGAATGACAAGGAGCAGACCTCTCTAATACAACTGATCTAGAATATATTTGTAGAGAAAAATGAATACATATTATTATCAAAAGATGATTAAGAGAGAATAACATATATACAATGAAAATGGTTTCTATTCAATAAGGAAATAAGTTGAAACTGTAAAATGTAGTAGAAACAAGCTTGTTAGAATGGTGGTGACTTATCTTTGAGAGGAGATGGGAGGGTTGCACTCATTCGCAAGAATATGATTAAAATGAGGATCTGAAGGTTGTTTTACAAAAAAAATGAATTTCAATAACACTATACATCCAAAAAATCTAAGCCTAGGAGATGAAGTGTCAAACGTCATGTGGGCCCCGTTTCGGTAAGTTAGTACATCAACTTCCTGGGGTCATAAATTTTGCATACGATCTTCATTTTAAGCATGCGATAGCATTTTAGAAAGGTCTATCCGAGGAATACACATTTTTCTAATATTTATCAAAGGTCATTATGATTGTGGTGAGACCTAAAGAACATTTTTTAGGGCCTCAAAACTACCCCACAAGTCATGGACTCGAAAACTAGGGAAAAAACTGTTAAACTGCCAAAATGAACCAATTGGAATAGGTGGGAGGCCACCGACATCCATATTGATCACTTATACTATTTACAAAGATATACACTATCTTCTACATGTTACATTTCTTTTATATTTGAATATTTTCATGTTCATTAAATATAGCATCATAGTAAAAAATATAGTTGTTCTAGTTTTTTCAATATATGTCTGTGATGCTTTGAAGCTGTTATAAATGCTTAAATTCTTGTGTTATAAATTTAATATTTTCATTTAATGTTTCTATAACTTATAAAATTTCATATTCATGAATTTTCAAAGGATAAATATCCAGGTGAGATGTCGAGACATGAGTCTCCAAACATTCCTCGCAAATTCTCTAGGCTATCCCATGAAGGAAGAAGATGAACCCCTTCTTCGAGTGACCAATGCCAATCTAGTTAGAGGAGGAGATTATAAAATTAATCTGTGAATATATCATCTTGAGAATGTGCTCAAAATAATGTTATGTATGCAACCTTCTTATATAGGTTTCACATTAATACTCCAACACTGGAGAATGTAGGGAATACATCAGAACAAGAAAATATGTTTGGTAATTTTCTTTGATTTTTATTTTCATGTATTTATGTTTATTATATATATAGTTTGGTAATTTCTTTGATTTTTATTTTCATGTATTTATGTTTATTATATATATATATATATATATATCTGTTTTATATATGTTTTTTTTTTTAATTTTCTTATGTTAAATTATGTTGTTAAATGTTGTAATTACTTTCAAATGTATATATGTAGAGAATGACTTCAATGCGAGGGAAGATAATGAAAGAGAGAGAGTGTATCATGAATAGTCTAATGTTGGTGAAGAGGGTGAAGGTGGATTATGAGGAATTATCTAGAAACAAAATATTACATGCCTATGTCCACCTATCCTTCAGATGTTGGTGATGAGCTTCCTTAGGGAGGGATTACCGAAGCAATGACCCTCGAGTGATGTTCAAGTGTTAAAATCGGGTTTTAAAATGATATTAGGATCTTGTATCTCCATCGAGAGAGTAAGAAAAGATTGAGTATTTTTTTATGGATGCATATCAAAAGATGGGGTCAACGAATAAACCTTTTATCGATTTGATGAGCAGATGAAAGTCGAAGGTGATGGGCCTTGATAAATAAAATGTATTAAAAAGTAAAGTTTCAAAATAATATGCAATTTCTATGTTCAATTTCAAATATGGGCCAAAGAAAAAGATGTTGAGTGTCCAATATTTTAATCACCCCAACATAGTAGGAGATATTTATAATAGATTTTTTTTCATCATATGGGAAGTTGTCATGGAATGATGAGGTTCCACATTACTTTGCTAGACACTTTTATGCAGATATTTTCATGGACATGCACCCTCATTATACTCGCCTACTGTCCAATTACTATGGGACTGGTAAATGACAAACATATGATTGGAAAGGGGCATATCCAAATGCGACATTATAGAGGCCTCCACGACCTTGAGTATCTCATCCAACATGGGCATATGCCTCAAATTCATAGTTGCAAGCTACATTAGAGGTTGGAAAGGAGGCTAGGAATGCAATCGAGGAAAAATTGGAATCGATTTTTTATGGTGTTGATGTTGGTTTGAATTGTTAGAGAGCAGAATCCAATTTTCGAGCCAATTTTGTTTACAAAACATATGAGGAGTTAGATACCATGTCAGTAGAAGATCTTAAGGATGAAAAAAAAAATCGTGATAGTTGGAAGGAGTTCATTCATAATGATGAACCGAACATCGTATTGGTATGTGTTATAGTTAGTAAATTTTTTATGCATTTGAGGATAGTTTACTTCTAGTTATAGATCTAGATACATATCATTGTATCTTTATAAATAATTGAGTTTTTATTGTCATTAACTGTAGTTTGGACATATGTTAAATGAATCTCCAATAAATAGGGGACTTGATTCCACGAGTTTAAATTTGGATGGGTTGAATCAGGTATGTGTTTTCTTATATCCACATATGAACACTTTAGTTTTCCAATATCCAATCTTTTGAATCAGATCAACAACATGAAATTTATGTTTTTGTATAAATATGAACACGTTGAATTGTAGATTTAGTTCTTAGTTGTGTTATTCATAGATCCTTATTCCATATTCTACTACCTAGGCATGTTTGTCCCAATTATCATTGAGAGAGTTTGATGAGGGTGGGAGTTCACAGGTATTATTTCATGTTGAAAACAAATCTAGTTATATGTGAAAATTGAAATGTCATTTAAATTATTAATTTAAAAGAATAATGTCTTAAATAATATATAATTTTTTGAATATTAGGGGTATGGTGGGTTTAATTTATTGATATTCAGGTTGGCACATCACAGGTATTACATGTTTCAATATTTAAAACTACAATTTAACATGTTAAAATAATTTAAATTTAATTTTCAAATGTACAAATTTGAAATGTGTTAAATAAGGCAATGTGGAGAAGAGAGTGCCTTATGGTGTGCTTGAACAAAATGTGGAGAAGGGAGTATGGGAGATTGGGATTGAGAAAGATGCATCCATACCTAGGAAGGATGTCTCTATTCATGATGATTCTTAAATGTATGTTCATTGCACATAGTGAGTTTCAATTTTATTTAATGTTGGGTCTTTTATATATAAGTGTTCAACCTTATTTTTGTTGAATATGCTTATATTTATTTTATTTTTTTTCAAATTTTTGTTTGTTCTAATTTTTTTTTATCAACATTTTAGTAGTTTATCCTTTCCTATTCATAGGGTTACGCAACTAGTGTCTATATAACTTTTCAATGCTTTGATCAATTATTTTGAAATATATAGAACTCCTATATAAGATTATCACCATATAAAATGGTACATTCAATCTTATTTACGTTTAGATCATGATGAATACCTAATTTTGAACTTGAACATTTGATTATTTGAGAACAAACTCTATCCAATATCATAAAAGGGGAAGTTTCTAAATTTTCTTCGATTGTATTCCTTGGATTTTGTCCAAGAATGACATAGTATGGATATTTTTGTTTTTCGCATACAATGAAGTGAATTCCTTCTTGGGGTATTTTCACACTCTTAAATAATTTCTTCTAACCATAAAAACCAACATTCAAGTAGATTTACAAATAATTTATGTGAGTGCATGATCTCACCTATGTTTAGATCATGATGAAAGAATATTTCAAAGAGCATTTGATTATGTGTAATATGAATACGTCCCATGTTGAAAGATGAAAGATTTAAATGGTTTTTGAAGAATGACTTAATATATGTGTAGATTTGTATTTTTTGCATGTACATGAAAGATTATATGAGAACATCTATTCCACCACAGAAAGAGGAGATAAATATTTTCTGGAAGAATGGTTTTTAAAATGGAGATTTGTGAACTTTTATAGATATAAATAATTTTGTGGAAGAATGGATTAATATGGAGATTTATGAGTCATTTAATTAGAAATGGAATTTGAGGGCATTTTATTATATGAGAACATCTATTCCACTGCAGAAGAGGACATAAGTATTTTACTACTGAGTAAATAAGGTTACCTGGCATGAGAACTTCACCTGAAGGATCTGTGAATTTATCCACGCGGAGATAAGTATTTTATTAGAAGAATGAATTAATATGGAGATTTGTGAACTTTTTTCATACACAACTATATTTATTTTTAGCATATTATCTAACTCTGAACACTAAAATTGGTTACCAAGAACACAATTTTTCTCTTTAAAAAATTGTATGATTTTAGATAAGATTTTACATTGTTTAGATCATGTATGCTTAATATGGAGAGTAACTATTTTGGAATTTTTGAAACTTCGTGATGTAAGTTTTGTTTTAAAAAAGTGCCAAAAAAGTGTAATAAAAAGAGACCAATAATCTTAAATCTATGGAACTCTAGAGCTAATAAAGTATATATGCTAATATGTGTTATTGTTTTTTTCTTTTTTTTCTTTTTTATTGTTACATATGTTTACATTAAATTTTGTGGAAAATATGTTTACATTATATTTGGTGGAAAGGAGTATGTTGGAGGATGAGACTTAATTCTTTTGGTATGTTTGTCAATTTTTTTTAATCACAACTTGTTTTATTTATCTAAAATGGTCCATGTGTACATTTTATTTTAAATTTTTAGATATAATTTATTGTAATTTTTAAAATTTTGAATTTTGTTGATACTGAGAAGGGGGTGAATTTGTATCAAGTACAATTTAAAACCTTTTTCAACTTATACTTAATCCATTCAACTATATCCAATGAACAATGAACAATAGTATAAGAGTTACACCAATACACCATAATACACCATGCACAATATATGAGAAATAATCAATAGTTTATTGTTCAAGGGAAGTAATGACTTCCAAAGATAGCTACAACTTCCAAATGTAGACAGAGGAATAACCCTCCAAGAGGAAGATGAAATACGGACAATATCAAGAGATATTTGAACTCTCCATCTTTTCCCCTTCCTTCCACCCAAGAATATATGAGAGATAATAAAAATTTACATTAAATCATCACCATCAACCAATCATCACATAGAACCTGATAATGCTTCCTAAGACTTCTTCAATTTCTGCAATTCTTCAATTCTTGGAGTACTCTGATCATGTAGATAATATTACTGAATGTATTCTTTGAAACTCCTCCATTTTTCACTCCTTGAATCCTCCCCAAAAAGAGGTTATAGAAAGAATGGTAGACTTTATTCAATTTTGGTCTGTTCAGAAGACCCAACTTGTACAACATGCCCCACGCTCAATATTTAACATCCAATTTTGAAACTCTCAGAAAAGAAACTACAGTCCATACTCTTTCCAATGGAAATGGTCCCACTACATTTAGATTCTGTATGAAAATGTTATGATTGTTTTACCTGAAACACATGTTTATTGACTAGCTTCAAGACTGGTCACAAACCCTATCTTCCATAGAGTGTATCTTCATAATTATAGAAAATCAAGAAATTAAATTTTTACCAGTGGTACCTTGATATGTATTATCAATACCATAATGATTTCACCATCTGAATCGTTCTATAAAATTTTTTATAGGAAAAATTGTAAGATGAACTGAAAATAACATACCTTAGAAGACATCACCAAAAGACTTCATCCTCCCTTGAAATCCGGCCTTCTTTTCTTCTTATTACCTTTGAAATTCAACTTGTATCAAATGAATGTATAATTATGTTTATTTATACCATTTATGTCACTTCCTTTTAACATTAGGGCTGACCTGACACTTTCTTATTTTGTAATTATTTTCAAGGCCTACATGTACTTCCTTCTTCAATTCACTTTGTCATCTTCAAAAATTCATTTCTCCTCAACCATGAGGATCCACGTGATGT
>SNQJ01S0003462.1:182740-201552 GCA_010110895.2 Picea sitchensis
GAAGGTGGATTTAGCAGGAATTATCCAGAAACAAAATATTACACGCCTACATCCACCTATCCTTCAGATGTTGGTGATGAGCTTCCTTAGGGAGGGATTACTGAAGCAATGACCCTTGAGTGATGCTCAAGTGTTGAAATCGGGTTTTAAAATGATTTAAGGAGTTTGTATCTCCCTCGAGAGAGTAAGAAAAGATTGAATATTTTTTTATGGATGCATATCAAAAGATCGGGTCAACGAATAAACGTTTTATCGATTTGATGAGCAGACAAAAGTCGAAGGTGATGGGCCCTGATAAATAGAATGTAGTAAAAAGTAAAGTTTCAAAAGAATATGAAATTTCTATGTTCAATCTCAAATATGGGCCAAAGCAAAAGATGTTGAACGTCCAATATTTTAAGCACCCCAACATAGTAGGAGATATTTATAATAGATTTTTTTTCATCATATGGGAAGTTGTCGTGGAATGATGAGGTTCCACATTACTTTGCTAGACACTTTTATGTAGATATTTTCATGGACATGAACCCTCATTATACTGGCCTACCGTCCAATTATTATGGGACTGGTAAATGACAAACATATGATTGGAAATGGGCATATCCAAATGCGACATTACAGAGGCCTCCACGACCTTGAGTATCTCATCCAACATGGGCATATGCCTCAAATTCATAGTTGCAAGCTACATCAGAGGTTGGAAAGAAGACTAGGAATGCAATCCAGGAAACTTTGGAATCGATTTTTTATGGTGTTGATGTTGGTCTGAATTGTTAGAGAGTAGAATCCAATTTTTGATCCAATTTTGTTTACAAAACATATGAGGAGTTAGATACCATGTCAGTAGAAGATCTTAAGGAGTATGAAAAAAAAAATCGTGATGGTTGGAAGGAGTTCATTCATAATGATGGACCGAACATTGGATTGGTATGTGTTATAGTTAGTAAATTGTTTATGCATTTGAGGATAGTTTACTTCTAGTTATAGATCTAGATACATATCATTGTATTCTTAGAAATAATTGAGTTGTTATTGTCATTAATTGCAGTTTGGACATATGTTAAATGAATCTCTAGTAAATAGGGGACTTGATTCCACGAGTTTAAATTTGGATGGGTTGAATCAGGTATGTGTTTTCTAATATCCACATATGAACACTTTAGTTTTCCAATATCCAATATTTTGAATCAGATCAACAACATGAAATTTATGTTTTTGTATAAATATGAACACATTGAATCCTAGATTTAGTTCTTAGTCGTGTTATTCATAGATCTTTATTCCATCTTCTACTACCTGGGCATGCTTGTTCCAATTATCATTGAGAGAGTTTGATGAGGGTGGGAGTTCACGGGTATTATTTCATGTTGAAAACAAATTTAGTTATATATGAAAATTGCAATGTCATTTAAATTATTAATTTAAAAGAAGAATGTCTTAAACAATATATAATTTTTTGAATCTTAGGGGTATGGTGGGTTTAATTTATTGATATTCAGGTTGGCACATCATAGGTATTACATGTTTCAATATTTAAAACTACAATTTAACGTGTTAAAATAATTTAAATTTAATTTTCAAATGTACAAATTTGAATGTGTTAAATAGGGCAATGTGGAGAAGAGAGTGCCTCAGGGTGTGCTTGAACAAAATGTGGAGAAGGGAATATGGGAGATTGGGATTGAGGAATATGCATCCATACCTGGGAAGGATGTCTCTATTCATGATGATTCTTAAATGTATGTTCATTGCACATAGTGAGTTTCAATTTTATTTAATGTTGGGTCTTTTATATATAAGTGTTCAACCTTATTTTTGTTGAATATGCTTATATTTTTTTATTTTTTTCAAATTTTTGATTCATCTATTTTTTTTTATCAACATTTTAGTTTATCCTTTCCTATTCATAGGGTTACGCAACTAGTGTCTATATAACTTTTCAATGCTTTGATAAATTATTTTGAAATATATAGAACTCCTACATAAGATTATCACCATATAAAATGGTACATTCAATCTTATTTATGTTTAGATCATGATGAATACCTAATTTTGAACATGAAAATTTGATTATTTGAGAACAAACTCTATCCAACATCAGAAAAGGGGAAGTTTCTAAATTTTCTTCGATTGCATTCCTTGGATTTTGTCCAAGAATGATATAGTATGGAGATTTTTGTTTTCTGCATACAATGAAGTGAATTCCTTCTTGCGGTATTTTCAAACTCTTAAATAATTTCTTACTAGCCATAAAAACCAACATTCAAGTATATTTACAAATAATTTATGTGAGTGCATGATCTCACCTATGTTTAGATCATGACAAAAGAATATTTCAAAGAGCATTTGATTATGTGTAATATGAATACGTCCCATGTTGAAAGATTTAAATGGTTTTTGAAGAATGACTTAATATATGTGTAGATTTGTGTTTTTTGCATGTACATGAAAGATTATATGAGAACATTTATTCCACCGCAGAAAGAGGAGATAAATATTTTTTGGAAGAATGATTTTTAAAATGGAGATTTGTGAACTTTCATAGATATAAATAATTTTGTGGAAGAATGGATTAATATGGAGATTTATGACTCATTTAATTAGAAATGGAATTTGAGAGCATTTTATTATATGAGAACATCTATTCCACTGCAGAAGAGGAGATAAGTATTTTACTGCTGAGTAAATAAGGTCACTTGGCATGAGAACTTCACCTGAAGGATCTGTGAATTTATCCACGCGGAGATAAGTATTTTATTAGAAGAATGACTTAATATGGAGATTTGTGAACTTTTTTCATACACAACTATATTTATTTTTAGCGTGTTATCTAACTCTGAACACTAAAATTGGTTACCAAGAACACCATTTTTCTCTTTAAAAAATTGTATGATTTTAGATAAGATTTTACATTGTTTAGATCATGTATGCTTAATATGGAGAGTAACTATTTTGGAATTTTTGGAACTTCGTGATGTAAGTTTGGTTTTAAAAAAGTGCCAAAAAAGTGTAATAAAAAGAGACCAATAATCTTAAATCTATGGAACTCTAGAGCTAATAAAGTATACATGCTAATATGTGTTATTGTTTTTTTTTTCTTTTTTATTGTTACATATGTTTACATTAAATTTTGTGAAAATATGTTTACATTATATTTGGTGGAAAGGAGTATGTTGGAGGATGAGACTTAACTCTTTTGGTATGTTTGTCAATTTGTTTTTAATCACAACTTGTTTTATTTATCTAAAATGGTCCATGTGTACATTTTATTTTAAATTTGTAGATATAATTTATTGTAATTTTTTAAATTTTGAATTCTGTTGATACTAAGAAGGGGGTGAATCAATATCAAGTACAATTTAAAACCTTTTTCAACTTATACTTAAACAATTCAAATATATCCAATGAGCAATGAACAATAGTATAAGAGTTACACAAATACACCATAATACACCATGCACACTATATGAGAAATAATCAATAGTTTATTGTTCAAGGGAAGTAATGACTTCCAAAGATAGCTACAACTTCCAAATTTAAAGGGAGGAATAACCCTCCAAGAGGAATATACAATCCTCCAATATCAAGAGATATTTGAACTCTCCATCCTTTCCCCTTCCTTCCACCCAAGATTATATGAGAGATAATACAAATTTACATTAAATCATCACCATCAACCAATCATCACATAAAACCTGATAATGTTTCCTTAGACTTCTTCAATTTATGAAATTCTTCAATTCTTGGAGTACTTTGATCTTGTAGATAATATTACTCAATGTATTCTATGAAACTCCTCCAATTTTCGCTCCATGAATCCTCCCCAAAAAGAGGTTATAGAAAGAATGGTAGACTTTATTCAATTTTGGTCTATTCAGAAGACCCAACTTGTACAGCATGCCCCGCACTCAATATTTAACATCTGATTCTAAAACTTGCACACAAGAAGCTACAGTCTATACTCTTTCTAATGGAAGTGGTCCCACTGCATTTGGATTATGTATGAAAACATTATGATTGTTTTACCTGGAACACCTGTTTATTGACTAGCTTCAGGACTGGTCACAAACCCTATCTTCCATAGAGTGTATCTTCATAGTTATAGTGAATCAAGAGTTGAAATTTTTACCAGAGGTACATTGATATGTATTCTCAATACCATAGTGATTTCAACTTCTGAATCTTTCTAGAAAAAAATGTTATAGCAAAAATGGTAAGATGAACTGAAAATAACATACCTTAGAACACATCACCAAAAGGCTTCATCCTCCCTTGAAATCCGGCCTTATTTTATTCTTATTACCTCTGAAATTCGACTTGTATCAAATGAATGTATAATTATGTTTATTTATACCATTTATGTCACTTCCTTTAAACATTAGGGCCGACCTGACACTTTCTTATTTTGTAATTATTTTCTTTAATTATTTTCAGGGCCTACATGTACTTCCTTCTTCAATTCACTTTGTCATCTTCAAAAATTCATTTCTCCTCAACCATGAGGATCCACGTGACATGCCACATACCACCGGAAACAACATGATGTATACTATCCATTCATGGGTGTTGTATATGCATTTGCATTGTCCTTCATGTCCAAATACCTTTATCAATATTGCGGTCAAAAACCCATGACTAGGGTTGACATCAATGACAACAACCAATCTTCCAACAAATTCAAAAAATGTTTTATTTTGCAAGTATGAAGTGATCTATCTTAAAGTGATGGCTTAATGTAACAACCTCCATATTTACGACTACCAATGAAGAAGAAAGTGCATTTTCCTTTTTGTTTTTAGGTAGGAAGAAAACGTCGACATACAGTTAAACCACACAGCCTGACGAAAAACCCACGTGCACAGATCAGACAACATACAACAACAATTTCACACACTGAACAATGATCAATTGGGAGAAAAATGTGTAAATAAAAAATATAGAAATGACTACCCACCGGACACAAACATGACAACACATACAAGATAAAGACGACATCATAATCCCGACACAATGGTCTCGATGAATAGTCATTAGAACCTTTATGGCACGCAAACCCAAATGCATGAAGGAGTTACAACCCAAGTGCTAATGACGAACTTACAATGATAAAAAATACCCACAATGGGAAGCACAAACTCTGGTTGAGTTATCATTCTCCCCTATCCGTGCCATGATCCCCTTATCAAGAACCATGTTGTCCTTAGGTGACAGGTGCGACAATAACCCTGACACAACATAACCTATATGGACCAAGGACTCAAGATAAATCCAACACGGTAGGAACTAAAATACTGACAAGAAGAATACACCCACACCCCAAGAAACAGGTCGACAAGATGCAAGAGGACTACATTCAAAAGGAAAAGTGAAATCTATTACCTGACTCCGCCAACAAACCAACCATTAACTAATAAGAAAGATGTCGAAATGTAAAGGTTGAACTGTTACCAAGATACTAAGGACATAAATGTTCTCATAATGCGAACTAACATAGGCACTTAACCAAATCAAATACACTTATCAACAATTATAAATTATCCATTAAAATAAGTGAACTACTTAACATTTTAAAAGTGCTCCACGCTGCTTATAAAATAATGGACATTGTTGTCTAAATTTTAACCAGTCTATGTTTTAACGAGTCTAAAATAATCAGTCAACAATATTGTGTAATAACATTACTGTCGATATCGTGTAATAGCATTATCGTCAACAATAATTAAAATGTTACGGTCTATAATTCAAATTTTAAAGTCTATATTGCACAAGTCTATATTTTAACAATGTTAGCAATATTTAAATTACTATTCATGATATTAACTCGCTATCCACTAAAATAATTTACAATGTAAATGAAATGACCAGGAATATTGCTATAATTATCTGTCTAAATAAAGAGTTATTCATAATTAAAGATGGAGTATAAGTAGTTGTCATGTCATTCACTAATTAACAATATAAATGAATGGAAAGGAAAATAACTATAATAATTGTCTCACAAACAAAGTTAGCCAAAATAATTGTTGGCATGCAACTCACTTCCATAAAAATACTAATTGTCAGGCATATCATTGTCTAATAAAATAATTACTATCCATCACTATCATATAGTAAAATTTCCTTTCAATAGATGGGATGTCAGTAGTCACTCGAGATATAAAATAAATTGATATTGTTCCATTAAATTCAATGTTATCCAACAAATCCTTGTGAAATACACCTGCCATTACAATGCAATCTATGCAGAAGCAATTGGCTGGCTATCTAACATAAATGTTAATTCGATTTACAATCAAACGCAGAGGCAAATGGTTGGTTGTCAACAAAACGTAAAGAAGTCTATTAAAAGCTAAAGTATCTATTGATAAATCGAACGCCAAGCCTGAGGATAAAACTAAGGATAAATGTATGGATAAATATTGAAAAGGTGGGTAAGTTGCTGTGTAAGAATCTAGGGGAAGGACTCGGTAAGAACCACAGAATCACAGTAAAAAATTTACCAAAAAATCATAGTCTCTTAANAAAAAAAAAAAAAACGCATATTAAGAAGTATATCGTTGTGCATCCATGAGATACTTATGAATTTGTTTCCACTAAAATGCGGTCCATCAATTCGCTGTAATTACCATTTAATTTGATGAGTTTTATTACTTACAATTCACTTAGTTTTAACCTCAAAATCGTTGGGTTTAATAAATGAAAGTTTTTTTAGATTTATCATAAAAAGGGCACTAAGTTTATTAATGAAAATCACAGTCCAAATAGTTAAAACAAACCACATTGAAATTGCACTCAACAGGGTAAAGGAATGAAGGTTCGCGGTCAATGGAACAATAACAAAATTTAAATCCTAAGATTCACTAGGTAAATAAAGGTAACGATTGCAGTATGAAAAAGTGAAGATCACAGAGTATTCCAAGTAATATCTCCTAGCCATTACTCCCAAAAAATGCAATCCAAAATAATTTAAAAACTGTCATTCAAGTGGGAAAATATGTAACATAAATTCGTCTTCAAATATAATAAAATGCAGAGGTAAAATCGCAGGCCAAAGGTGTAAAAATGTAAGGTAAATTCACAGAGTAAATGGCAGACCAGATGTATGAAAAAACCACACAGTAAATTGACCAGGAAAATCATTAAAAATGAAGACTTAAATTATTGCCAGGAAGGGTATTAAAAACACAGAGTTACTTTTTGAGAAATGCATCAAAACACAGACTTAAATAATTGTCAGGAAGGGTATTAAAGACGCAGAGTTACTTCACTAGAAATACATCAAAACACAAACTTAAATAATTGCCAGGAAGGGTATTAAAAACACCGATATTAACATAGAGGATCATAAGCGGTTTGCTGCAGGAATGGAAAAAAAATCGCAGAGGTAATTAATCACAACAAGGCATAATAAAATCACTCAACCAAGAACAATCAATAGGGGTAGACATCTAGGAAACACTATCCTTCACTCATCATCAACGCACAAAAAAATAGGGCATTATGATCTATAGGTCTATTAACACCAAAGTGATGATCGTTGATCCAACTCCTAGATGACTGCTCAGTCGTGGACTGGTGATCTAGGAATGAGGATGAATATAAAGAACAATATCTTCATAATAATCATTAAAATAGAAAGAAAAATCATAATAGTCAAGGATCGATTGCCAAGGGAAATAATTCAAGCAACGAGCTTAAAGCTATGGTGAATTTAGGGTTTCGATTAAAATTCTAAGTAAAACACTTTCTGTACACACTTAAAAGTAAATAAATGAAAGCGTAAGATCAATATTAATCTACCATTCAAAATAAAAGAATGTGTACCGTATCCAAAGTCGACCGCTACTAGTCGTTGTCCCACACACTCCATCTCGCTCTCACTTGCCGACCGTTGTGACTTCACCGGTACCTCCCAACCAATGCTAGGGGTAATCTTCTTCCCCCTTAATCCCCCGATCTGCAAAGGGGCCACACACACTAAACCAAAGAACAACTAGCTCCCAGCTCGCCTCGCAAGGCTGAGCTACCACTCGTCACCGAGATGGGTATCCCATCTCCCACAAGATAAGTCAATCAAGTCAAAAATTTTGCAGCGTAACATTACACATCCAAGAAGAGATCCATCCTCCTCCTCCTCCTCCTCCTCCTCTCTCCTTTATATAGAGTTTCTAAGTGATTTCTTTCCCAAATTCCCATTTAATTTATTGTTCAATAATTTAATTCAGAAAAATCCTCCCCCATACACTTGTCACCCATCCCCTTCGTTGCACCAGAAATTTATTTCATTAATTATTTAATTACTCCTATTTCTCTCACCCACCTAAAAGCAACCCTAGAATCACTCCTAGGTGTCTCCATATTCCCTTAAACATTTTAATGACTTACGCCCTTACTAAATTCCTAGTTGAGTTCAATTTAGAAATCTCTTAAAGGCAAGATTCCTTACTAAGTTAGTCATTCTGCTTTTTCCTTATGTTTCCCTTTTTCTTTATGTTTCCCCCTTTTTCCCTTAGTTTCCCAATTCTTTTTAAGTTTACCTCTTTTCCCTTTTCATCTAAAATTCAAATTAGCAAGTGGAGAAAATTACTTGTCACCCCTCTTCCCTTTTAATTATTAAATTTTATTTAGCATATGCAGAAAAACAATCAATTCCATTTTAAAATTTGAATCTCTCAATAATTTGGTTTTAATAAATTAATCGAATTTCTTACCCCCTTTTCTTCGCATGTTTAATGATTATTATTATTATTATTATTATTTTATTTTATTTTACCACAAGTATCACTTAGACCTAGATTTTAATTTCCAAGGCTGGGCGACATTTTATTAGGGAAAATGCTTTTAAATATTTCTTACCACATTATTCATTCTAAGGACATCTAGGTTTATTCACTTATTAGTTAACAACACGACGTGACCTTCAAGATGCACTAGGTGCTCCAAGGGTGCCACTCGCCTTATTTTGTTTCCCTTGCGTGATGTGCCCTTCAAGACGCACTACGTGATCCAAGGGTTCCACTTACCTCTTTCCATTTTTCTTGCATGACATGCCCTCCTAGACGCATTATGTGATCCAAGGGTGCCACTTGCCTCTGGAATGACTTGGTAGACATCAAAATCCCCTGGAGTCAATATTGTGCCAGGTGATCTTGTGGGAGACTAAGGGCCTCTAAGGAATAAGGTTCCTTCCTTATTGCGCACTCCTTAGAATTATCGTGAGCAACTATTGCAGTCTTCCCTCATGGAATCATGGGTCTTCATGAACTAGGTAATCATTAACCTACAATTTGAGCCACAACGAGAGTGCTAGTAGGCTGTGGCAGGGTTGTTGTCCACACCTCTCCCTCAATTTCTCTGGTAGTCGTGCATGACCCCTTTACTCCACATGTGAGTCTAGTAGGCAAGCTATCGTCAGCCTGCATCATCAACGAATAATGTGAGAAATAAAATCCATAATAATAACATTTAATAAGATGCACATATGTGATATATACAACAATCAAACCCCAGTAGTCCACTCCCTGACTCAATTTGGAGTCCAATGGTTTCATTGAAGCCTCTGCATCCTCAAGTTCCAAAATCCTACACACTCAGGAGAACTGAGTCAATAGCACCTGTCTATGTCAATACAACAAAATAACATGTCATCATTTCCATAATGCCTCATAATCACAATCAAACACATAATAGTATAATCATACGGATCACTTTCATGTAAGTGTCCTCAAAGAATAAGTTAGCTCAGTGCGCGTAAGAGAGGGATGTTACATACACCCCCCCTCTTGGTCTAAATTTTGTCCCGAAGTTTGATAGTATATAAGTTCCAAAATAATGTGTATCACAGTGTCATAAGTCTATCTATCAAACAAAAATGGAAACTGATGGTCCATGTCATATGCGTCCTCCTAGGTCGTTGAGTGCAGACTATAGTTGTCCCACTGGACCTTGACCTGATCTACTATTCGATGTCATAGTTTTCAAATGTGATGATCCAAAATATGTATAGGCTCAGTCGCAAGCACCCCCTCATCTGATACCTATAAGGAACTCATGTCAATAATGTGTGTAGGATCACTAATATAATTTCTCAAAACAAATACGGGAAAAATATCGTGCATACGCCTCAAAGAATCGGGTAAGGCTAGTCGATAGGCCACAAGCCCCTTTCTCTCCACAATATTGAAAGGTCCCATGAACCTAGGAGAGAGTTTATCTCCCTTTCCAAACTTGATCGAACTCTTATGCAGTTTTACCCACAAGAAAACTTGATCACCAACTTCGTAACTATGGTCAACATGACGCACATCAAAATAAATCTTCTGTCCATCTTGTGCTTCTTTGATAATTTGTCTTATTGTTTTGATTTGATATTCCATTTCTTGGACCAATTCTGGTCCCACCAGGACCCTATCCTCAAGTCGATCCCAACTCAAAAGAATTTGACACGGTAACCCGTAAAGAAACTCGAAAGGCGCCATCTTAATGGTGATTTTCTAACTGTTGTTGTAAGCGAATTCTACCAGTGGAAATAATTCTTCCCAACTATTTTTTTGGTACATCACATACATGCGCAACATGTCTTCCAATATATGGTTTGTTCATTCAATCTGCTCGTCAGTCTCAGGGTGATACACAATACTAAAGTTAAGTTCGGTTCTGAATGCCTCTTGGAAACTAGTCCAAAATTGTCTGGTAAACATCGATCCTCAATCAGATATAATCCTCTAGGGCACGCCATGGAGCCTCACAATATCATTGATGAAAACTCTAGCTATGTTAGGTGCATGATACGTCATACGCACAGGAATAAAATGAACACTCTTCATCACAGTGTCAACTACTACAAAAATCGAGTTGTGTCGCCTTGCCATCAATGGAAATCCAACAATGAAATCCATCAAAATGACATCCCATTTCATTTCCAGAATAGCATGAGTCTGTAGTAATATTACTGGATGTCTATGTTCAGCCTTTACCTAATGACATTCTAGACATATGGCCATGTAGTTGACTATGTATGTCTTCATTCCTTTCGAGAATAATAAGGGTTTAAGGTCCGCCCTCATCTTCATGACCCCTGGGTGAGCCATGTACACTGCTATGTGAGCCTCATTTAGGATCAAACTCCTCAACTCGTCGTTCGGTGGCATGCAAATTCTATTTTTAAATCTCAATAGTCCATATTCATCCAACGCAAATCCTTCAAATATTGGTACCATCATTGTGTTTGGTTCGATAAAATCCTTGACCTATTTGTACTAGTCATCGTCGCTCTGTAAATTTATAATATTTTCATGTATATTCATCTGAAGAGAAAACATAAAAAATATGTGTGGTCTCTGACTCAATGCATCTGCCACTTGGTTCACTATTCCTTTTATGTAAGTAATCTTGAAGTCATACTCGCTAAGTAATTCCGACAAACGTCGTTGTCACGCATTTAGGTCACTTTGTGTAAAGATGTGTTGTATTCCACGATGGTCCATTTTTAGTTCAAATTTTCGTGAAACAAGGTAGTGTTTCCAAACCTTCAAGGCATATACAATTGCTAGCAAGTCCAAATTATGCATTGCATAGTTCTCCTTGTGCGTTCTCAACTTCCTTGAGATGTAAGTGATCACCCAACCGTATTTCATCAAGACTCCACCTAATCCTTCCTTGGATGTGTCAGTGCACATCAAGAATTCTGTGTTCATGTTAGGGACCGTTAGTATCGGTGTTGTTTTCAACAACACCCTGAGCCTCTGAAATGCTTCTACGCATTTCTCGGTCCAAACAAACTTCTTGTTCTTCTTCTGCAATTTCGTGATTGGATTTGCTATCTTTGAGAATCCCTCGATGAACCATCAACAATATCTTGCTAAACCCATGAAGATACACACTTCTGATACATTTGTCGGCGCAGGCCATTTAATAATAGCCTCGACCTTTGTTGGATCCAAAGTGATATCGTCGTTGGACATGACATGCCCTAAGTAGTGAATCTTTGATTGGTAAAACTAGCATTTAGACAATTTCCCATACAATTTGTTCTCTCACAGACACTGTAGTACCAAGCGCAAGTGCTCATCATGCTCCTCCATCATTCGAGAGTAAATCAAAATATCATCAATGAATACTTGGAAGAACTTGTCCAAGTACTCACGAAACACCCTGTTCATCAAACTCATAAATACCCATGGGGCGTTTTTCAGTCCAAATGATAAAACAATAAAATCGTAATGTCCAAACATCGTCTTAAAGGTGGTCTTGGGGACGTCATCCTCCTTGATTCGTAACTGGTGATACCCTGATCACAAATGAAACATTGAAAACACCATCGCACCCTTTATCTAATCAAACATATCATCAATCATCGATAACAAATATTGATTCTTGATCGTGGCTTGTTTCAATTAATGGTAGTCAATGCAGAGTCTCCACTACCCATCCTTATTTCATATGAAAATAATAGGCATGCCCCATGGTGACACACTTGGACGTATATTTCCTAGGTCTAGCAACTCCTTCAGTTTCATTCTCAACTTCTGTAACTCCGAGGTCGATATTTGATAAGGCATTCTTTCTATCAGTTCCATCCCTGGTGTCAAGTCTATGGTAAACTCCAATTCCCTCTCTGGTGACATCCTAGGTAACACATCCGGGAAGACGTTCACAAACTCTCTCACCACAGGAAGGTGTTCTATACCTTCCGCTACTTATTTCTCATTTAATGAAAGGATCACATAAAGCTTACATGCCTTGCGCATGCTCTTCCGTAACTGCAAGGAAGAGATAAAATTCATGGAAAATCCTTGGTTCCAACCTATAATCATGTGTCTATGTCCCTCATCATTGAACAAGCTCAACCATTTCGTCTTACAGTTGAGTATCGCCTCATGCGATTCCAACCAGTCCATACCGATCACGACGTCATAATATCCTAATATCATGACGTATAGGTTGGCCTTGGGGACAAACTCTCCTAGGTTAAAATTACAATCCATAACCTTTTCTCTAACCTTATGTTTGGCTCCCGAAGCCATCTTTACAAATATAAATTCATCCTATTCGACTACCTTTACCTTAATACTTTTTAGTGCTACACCAAAAATGAAACTCTTGGCAGCACTAGGATCTATTAAAATACTAAGGGTTTGTTCAACAAAGGTACATGACATCTCAAGCATAGTTGACTGGTGATCTACCTAGCGGTTATTCACCACTGCATGAATCCTATGGGCCTTGCCCAAATCTCCCATGGTAGTGGGTCTGGCTGATCCAGATGCTCTAGTCCTCTCTACTGGGAAGTCACGCTGGTATTGTGGCTCCCCACAAGTCCAACACCCCTTCTTCAGTCCAGTACTCCTGGTACCTGAAGTAGAAGTTGAAATCCTATCATCTTGGCATCCTAGTATGTTCTACTGAACAAGACTAAACTGTTGTTGCGTTTGACATTGCTGCTGATGTTGTGGTCCCCAGTAAGGAGTCAGCTTCTGGGGCAGTAGTTTTCAAGGTGTAGTGAAAGTGTATCCTCTATGGAAGCCACGATACCCTAGCGTCTGTATAGGTGGTGTTTGATGTTTTTGGGCACCATACGACACATGCCCGAATGGTCTCGCTGGATTTCTACTCTGACCCCCATAGATAAGCTCCTCCTCTGCTATGAGGGCCTTCTGGATGACATCATGCAAGGTTTGAGGCATAAGAATCCTAACCTTTTCATGTATGCTTACATTAAGGCCGAACAATAACCTCTTGACCTTAAGTTTCTCAGTATTAAGGTGTGGATCATACCGAAGAAACTTCATAAAATGGGCCTTGTACTTCGGCATCGTATGAATTCCCTACCACATGTCATTGAACTCATTGAGCTGATGCTCAATGAATTCCTCTGATAGGTACCTCTCGCAGAATCATTCCCTGAACAGTTTCCATGACACATCTTCGATGACCATGTTCAATTGTGGCAGGATCATCTTCCACCATAGAAGAGTGCTCCTCTTCGGTTGAAATACTGCCATATAGAACTTCATGTTGGAGGTATAGTCAAGAAGTGAAAATCACATTTCCATATTCTCCAACCATGCTTCAACAGTTTCATCGTCTGGGGCACAAAATAACTCATGAAATTTGACCTTCTCGAGCTCACAGTGAATGGTACTAGTACCAACTAGAGCGTACGGTGGACCCTCAGGGGGTGCAGGCACCCTCACCTCATCTCTATCCAAATGGTTGATCAGTGCCTCAGACATCCACTGAAAATACCTCATCATCCCAACCACATCCCTCACTATTATCTCCTCCTACCCAACAACCTATTCATCTCCCTGGGGTTTAGACCCCTCGGGCGTGGATTCTACTGGAGGCATCGCGCCTCCTCCCCTAGCACCCCATCGTCTACCTCCGCGACGTCATTTAACCATGATTACCTGCATGAATACAAGTCAAATTAATTAGCAACATTATAATCAAATATCATATCAACGAAAGCCATAGTGTTCCCAAGTCGTGGGTTGAACCCGCTCTGATACCATATGTAAAGAGCTTCATCCTTACGACTACAAGCGAAGCAGAAAGTGATTTTTTTTTTTTTTTTTTAAGCAGGAAGGAAATGATGACAAATAGTTAAACCACACAAACTAACGACGAACCCAAGCACGCATATCGGTCAATGGAAAAAAACAACTCCATGCACTGAACAACGATCAACTGGGAAAACTATGAGTAAATAAAAAATATAGAAACAACTACCTGCCTGACACAAACATGACAATGCCTAAAAGCTAAGGATGACATCACAATCCCAACATAATGGTCTCAATGACCAGTCACTAGAAATTTTATGGAACACAAAACCAAACGCATGAAGGCATTACAACCCAAGCGCCAGTGACGAACTTAGAGCGATCAACAACACCCACAATGGGAAGCACATACTCTGGCCGAGTTATCATTCTCCCCTATCCAATAGGGCATGCCATGATCCCCTCATCAGGAATCATGTCATCCCCAGGTGACAGGTGCGATAATAACCTTGGCGCAACCTAACCTATTTGGACCAAGGACTGAAGATAAATCCAATACGCTAGGAGACGAAATAATGACAAGAAGACTACACCCACAACCCAAGCAATGGGCCGACAAGATGCAATAGGACTACATTCAAAAGGAAAAGCGTAAGCTATTACCCGAATCCACCAACAACCCACCCATTAACTGATAAGAAATGTATCTAAGTGCGAAGGTTGAACTGTTACCAAGCTACTAAGGACATAAATGTTATCATAATGTGAACTAAGATAGGAACTTAACAAAATCAAATACTCTTATCAACAATTATAAACTTTCCATTAAAATAAGTGAACTACTTAACATTTTAAAAGTGATCCATGCTGCTTATAAAATAATCGACATTATTGTCTAAATTAAGCAGTCTAAATTTTAACCATTCTATGTTTTAACAAGTCTAAAATAATTAGTCAACAATATTATGTAATAACATTATTTTTGATATTGTGTAATAGCATTATTGTCAACAATAATTCAAATGTTACGGTCTATAATTCAAATGTTACAATCTATATTGCACAAGTCTATATTTTAACAATGTTAACAATATTTAAATTACTATTCATGATATTAACTCTCTATCTACTAAAAGAATTAACAATGTAAATGAAATGATGAGGAATATCACTATAATTCTCTGTCTAAATAAAGATTTAATCATAATTAAAGATGGTGTATAAGTAGTTGTCACGTCATTCACTAATTAGCAATATAAATGAATGGGAAGGAAAATAATTATAATCATTGTCTCACAAACAAAGTTAGCCAAAATAATTGTTGGCATGCAATTCACTGTCATAAAAATACTAACTGTCAAGCATATCGTTGTCTAATAAAATAATTATTGTCCATCGCCATAATATAATAAAATTTGATGTCAATACATGGGGTGTCAGGGGTCACTCAGGATATAAAAGAAATCAATATCGTTCCATTAAATTTAATGCTATCCTCCAAATCATTGTGCGATACACCTTCCATTCCAATGAAATCTACGCAGAAGCAATTGGATGGTTGTATAATATAAATGTTATTTAGATTTACAATCAAATGCAAAGGAAAATGGTTGGTTGTCAACAAAACGTAAAGAAATCTATTAAAAGATAAAGTATCTATTGATAAATCAAACGGCAAGCCTGAGGATAAAACTAAGGATAACTATATGGATAAATATTGAAAAGGTGGGTAAATTCCTGTGTAAGAATCTGGGTGAAGAACTAAGTAAGAACCAAAGAATCACTGTCAAACATTTACCCAAAAATCATAGTCTCTTAATCACATATATAAAGAAAATCCAAAAACCCATATTAAGAAGTATATCATTGTGCATCCATGAGATACTTATGAATTCATTGCCACTAAAATGCGGTCCGTCAATTTGTTGTAATTACCATTCAATTTGATGAGTTTTATTACTTACAATTCGCTTAGTTTTAACCTCAAAATTGTTGGGTTTAATCAGTGAAAGTTTGTTGAGATTTATCATAAAAAGGGCGCTAAGTTTATTAATGAAAATCACATTCCAAATAGTTAAAAACAAAAATGCATTGAAAGTGCACTCAACAAGGTAAAGGAACGAAGGTTCACGGTCAATGGAACAGTAAAAAAATTTGCAGTGTAAGATTCGCCATGTAAATAAAGGTAACGATTGCAGTGTGAAAAAGGTCAAGATCCCTGAGTATTCCAGGTAATATCTCCCAGCCATTACGCCAAAAAAATGCAGTCCAAAATAATTTTAAAACTGCCATTCAAGTGGGAAAATACGCAAGCTAAATTCGTCTTCAAATATAATAAAGTGCAGAGGTAAAATCGTGGGCCATAGGTGTAAAAAATTAAGGTAAATTAACGGAGTAAATGGTAGACCAGATGTATGAAAAAACCACACCGTACATTTTCCAGGAAAAGAATTAAAAATCCAGACTTAAATTATTGCCAGGAAGGGTATTAAAAATGTAGACTTACTTCTCTGGGAATGCATCAAAATGCAGACTTAAATAATTGTCAATAAGGGTATTAAATACACAGAGTTACTTCCCCAGAAATGCATCAAAACACTGACTTAAATAATTTCCAGGAAGGGAATTAAAAATGCAGAGATCAATGTAGAGAATCATAAGCGGTTCGCTGGGGGAAAGGAAAAACAATCACAAAGGTAATCAATCACAACAAGGTGCAAGACAAGAAATCAACTAGGAACAATCAATAGGGGTAGATATTTGGGCAACACTATCATTCACTCATCATCCACACACAGAAAATAAGGGCATTAGGATGTATATTTCTATTAATACCGAAGTGACGACTGTTGATCCGAGTCTTGGCTGACTGCTTAGGCATGGAATGATGATCTAGGGATGAGGACGAAGATGAAGAACACTATCTTCATAATAATAATTAAAACAGACAGAACAATCATAGTAGTCAGGGATCGATTACCAAGGGAAACAATTCAAGTAGCAAGCTTAAAGCTATGGTGAATTTAGGATCTTGATTAAAATGCTAAGAAACGCACTTTTTGTACACAATTAAAAGTACATAAATGAAAGCACAAGATCAATATTAATCTACCATTCAAGATAAAAGCATGTGTACTGTAGCCCAAGTCTACCACTCTGAGTCGTTGTCCCGTGCGCTCCATCCTGCTCCCGCTTGTTGACCGTTGTGACTTCACCAGTACCTCCCAGCCAACGCTAAGGGTACTCTTCTTCCCTCTTAGCCCCAAAAGCCGCAAAAGGGCCATGCATAGTAAACCAAAGAACAATTAGATCCCATCTCGCCTCGCAAGGCCGATCTACCAATCATCACGGAGTTGGGTATCCAAACTCCCATAAGATAAGTCAGTCATGTCCAACATTTTACAGCGTAACTTTACGCATCGAAGAAGAGATCCATCCTCCTCCTACTCCCTCCTTTATATAGAGTTTATAAGTGATTTCTTTCCCAAATTCTCATTTAATTTATTGTTTAATAATTTAATTCATAAAAATCCTCCCCTGTACACTTGTCACCCATCCCCTTGGTTGCACCAAAAATTATTTCATTAATTATTTAATTACTCCTATTTCCCTTACCCACCTAAAAACATTCCTAGAATCACTCCTAGGTGACCCCATATTCCATTACACATTTTAGTGACTTACTCCTTTACTAAATTCCTAGTTGAGTTTAATTTAGAAAGTTCTTAAAGGCAAGATTCCTTACTATGCTATTCATTCTACTTTTTCCATATGTTTCCCTTTTTATTTATGTTCTCCCCCTTTTTCCTTAGTTTCCCAATTCTTTTTAAGTTTCCCTCTTTTCCCTTTTCATCCAAAACTCAAATTAGCAAGTGTAGAAAATTACCTTTAACCCCTCCTCCCTTTTAATTAATAAATTTTATTTAGCACATGCAGAAAAACAATCAATTCCCTTTTAAAATTTTAATCCCTCAATAATTTGATTTTAATAAATTAATCGAATTTATTACCCCCTTTAAGTCACATGTTTAATGATTATTATTATTATTATTATTACCACAAGTATCAGTTAGACCTAGATTTTAATTTTTGAGGCTCGACGAAATTTTATTAGAGAAATTATTTTTAAATCTTTCTTACCACATTATTCATTCTAATGCCATCTAGGTTTATTCACTTATTAGTTAACAATACGATGTGACCTTGAGGATTCACTAGGTGCTCCAAGTGTGACACTCACCTCATTTTGTTTCCCTTGTGCGATGTTCCCTTCAGGATGCACTATGTTCTCCAAGGGTGCCACTC